>CAUDNR010004349.1:0-30463 GCA_958430865.1 Entrophospora sp. SA101 | reverse complement strand
CCACGCTGTTCACATTTAATAAAATAGGATCCACATTTATATCTGCCTTCTATACCTTTATCCTCATAATGATCTGATTTGCATATTGGGCATAAAGATTCATCTGTAATCCCATAATAATCATTGTTTCCATCTCTACCTTCCCAGTATAAATCAGGATATTGTTCTTCCATTTTGTTACGGAAATAGGCACGGTTATGAACCGGATTGGATGAAGTATTTACCTTATCTTCCTCACCTAAAAACTCGTCTTCATCATCATCCTCACTACCATCAGAGTTAGAATCTGAAAAGCCATCAAATACATTTACTATATCTTCCAAATTAGAGATTTGAGATGATGAGATAGAAGGAGTGGTTGTAATACTTATCTCGGCTTCTGATAAAGTTTCTTCGCATACTTTAGTTTCTGTATCAGATTCCGGTTGGCCATGTGCGCGTGAAGAATTCTTCACGCCGATCAATTTTTGAGATTCAAACGATGATACTTTCGCATCTAATTCTTTAGTATAAAGATTTATAATATTTTGAATTTGTGTACCGGTTAAACTAGAAATAGCATCAACACTGTATGTAATGTACTCAATTTTATCTTTTCCTATCCCGTTGAATAATGTATAGATAGTTCTAGCCTTTTGAGTCATCTTACGCAAATACACTCTCTTGATTCCAGGTAGATACTGCATCATTTCATTATAGATTTGCGTTCTTGCCATTTGATCACTAATATTTTTTTCTGAACTAAGATTCGAAACTTTTTTTTCATATCCCTCACTATAATAATACCATCGCAATTTTTCTTTTCATCCAGTTTTCTCGGCCTTGCCAAATAAATGAGCTAAATGAGGTACAGAACCTGGAGTTAGATCTATATCAACAGGAATGTCCGAAATTTGTTTAATGAAGATAGAATTCAATGGAGTTTTCTTTAGATTTTGTAAAGACATGGAATCGGTTCCTCTAATAAATTCAAATAACTCGTGTAATAAACCTTGTTCTACTTTCTGATTATAGGGAATTTTTATTTCGGAAGAAATGGTACCTGGTGCCTGATTAATAGGCGCTTCTGAAATATCCTGATTGATAGGCTTTTGCTCTGATTCAATAGAAGGAGTATCCTGAGAAGTTAGGAGTACCTCTTGAGTTCGCGAAGTGGAATCTTCGTTACTTTGTAATAATTTCTTTTCCTTGTTTCTCTCCCTAATCATATTACTATTCTTTTCCTTCCATTCCCGATCCAGAAAATCATTGATCTCCTTATCTTCTAACAATTTAGTCTCTGTGTGGATAGATGATGTAGAACATTGTGCTATCGACTTCTGACATACATCAGAATTAGACATGTTATCCGATCTATTTTCCATCTGTTTGGGAGTATTGTCAGAATTTATTTCAGAAGAAACGGTGTTCTGTGTCTGCTCTAAAGACTCGGAATCAATATCATTAGTTGAAGATTGTTTGTTATGCAAACTCCTCTCATTAGAGAGATCTTCGTTAGGTGATGAATTAGGTGAGATATTTTCAGTTGTGCTGGCTCTACCAATAGAAGACATCTCTTGCATATTAGTAATGACTTGAGTTTGCTGTTTGAGCTCCTCAAAATCGTGACTTAATTTCATTACTTTGGCTTTAAGCTCAACATTTTCAGCTTCACGTCTGACACTTTCTTCCATAGCATGTTCCAATTCGGCAATTCTAATCTCGAGCTCATATTTTTCTTTTGCAGTCTGTTCTAATTCTGTAATTCTAGCCACAAGTTTGGCATTCTCTTGTCTTAATAAATCTAATTCGGATTGCATGATCGATAATAATTTTTTTATATAATAAAAGGCATAGATTTATTCAAAATAAAAAAATCATGTGCGCGTGAAGATTCTTCACACCGATCACTTTTGCAAGAAAAAAATTCATGATTCCACGAATACCATTTCTTTGGTGTGTATTGAGCTTATTTTTTGACATCGAATGAGGGCCTACCTATCAGAGAAATTATGCAAATATTATGATTGGTAAAGGTAACGGATCGCCCATAGAAAC
Organism: Entrophospora sp. SA101; assembly: GCA_958430865.1. Classification (NCBI taxonomy): domain Eukaryota; kingdom Fungi; phylum Glomeromycota; class Glomeromycetes; order Entrophosporales; family Entrophosporaceae; genus Entrophospora; species Entrophospora sp. SA101. The sequence goes on along the minus strand of CAUDNR010004349.1, from coordinate 28,426 downwards.
GTTTAATTAATGTATGATGTTGTAGGAAAATCGTCTGAGATCGCCCATAGAGAATAAATTACTAATTTATCGATTGTAGTGTTTTGCATCTTTAACAGAATGATCCATTGAAACTACTAGTATTATAAAACAATGTGTATTTGCCATAAAGATTTATTATAAAACTGTTATCATGTCTCTTTCTAACCTCCAAATCTTCGCGCTGAATATTTTAAAAGAAACCAACCATACAATTGTCCAAAATATCGATGTTACTGAACTAGCACCATGCTCGGAATGTGATAAAAAAATTTTAACAGTTAGCTATGAACCATTTACAATCCTCGCATGTGGACACACATACCATAGATATTGTATTGAGAAAAAAATTTCACTTACAGATTCAAATATATGTCCTATTCCTGGTTGTAATAAATCTGTCGAGCCCATGGTCTCTGAACGAAGGTTTTCTCAACAATCATCTCAGTCAAGTACTTCATCGATAGTTAGGAGGATGAGTAATCTCAATACAGAAGTAATCCAAGAAGATGAGGAAATGGATGATGCGGATGATGATGCGGATGGATCGGTAGATACTCCAATCAAAAACTCTCCCAATCTTAGTAGTAAAAAGCGGGCTAGTGATTCCACCGAAAAATCATCCAGTAAAAAAGTTAAGAAACAGGTTAAGGACGAGGATTCTCGCATATTAAAAAGGCTTATCCAGGAATTGATCACAGATATCCCACGAATTTCTGAAGTTAAGGAAAGGGAAGCACTCCAAAGAGAATCCACACGAGGAAGCGAGAATAAGATTTTTTTCGATTTGTACTTAAAAATTTCTAATGCTGAAAAACAAAATGATAATGCGCGTCACGAACTAATAAGAAGTTATTACTACTTTGGGGAGGAATTAGAAAAACGTCTTACCCAGTATAAAGATCTGCCAGAACACGAAGCCCAGAAAAAGATTAATAATGAAGTTAGAGATCAGCTCCCAAAGGAGATTTCCAAACCTACAATTCGAAAGAAAACGGAAAGAGCTCGAAAGGTTTATGACCTTTTTTTCCGTATTAATGATGATAAAAATCAACGGATGGTATATATCCAACGAATAAAAACATTTACGGCATCATCTATTTCGAATTTAAGTTTGGACAATATCAAATATGTAGCATCTCAGGTTAGAAAGGATACTGGAACTTAAATTTTCTTTAATTATGTGATGTTATAAGGCAATCGTGACATTGGGTCACGGTCTACAACTTTGGCAATTTTTTATATCATATAAATAAAGTTTGATTAACCAATTGCATATAAATTTCCAAATGTGATAAATGATAAATGAGGCTGTGTAATGAAAGTTATTCTTATTTCAATGCGTGCTACCACCTGACCCTGCATGATTTATTTGTGTGATTAACCAAATTCGATTAATTACCTCATGTACATACTTTTTCTTTGTAAGGGAATTTTTTGGCGTAAATACATTCGCATTGCTTTATCTCTCTGCATTATTATTCATTCGATAGATCCAGAGGAAGATATAGAAGGAAAACGTTTAAAAGGGAAGTATATCGAGTTTATGGGCATTAATTGCCTTTTGATTTTTATTATCGTTAATTCAATTAATTCAAGATTTATATTTGAATTTAACTTAAACATGCCTACCGTATTATTTACCAAAATCTATAATTTCCTAACAACTGCTGAAGAAGGAGATATAACAGCGGGTTCCGTTATTTATTTAGCAATGAAAGAGAATCCGTGGGCGAGCGAAGGCGAATTAAGAAGTCTTATAGAACAAGCTGTAGCATCCGCTAATATTAATTATAACAGAGCTTCTTCACATTATGTGACTCTCTACTTGAAATTCTCTCAGAAGTAAGTCATTAAAGATATATCTATATTAATATTTTTGAATGATGAAGTGCAGAAGTGATACCTTCGAAAAAACAATCATGTCAGCTTAGGCATTCCATTTAGTCCCACGCCAGGAAATTCCTCACCGGGGGAGGAATGTTTAAGTTGAAAGCCTATGCTTGGTTTTATGTTGATAATTTAGTATCACACAAAGTTCTATCCGCGTGATGGAGTAGCTAACCTCACAAAGAGAGAGCTTTGGTTATAATCTGACAGCGCATGCGCCCTTTGAAATATTTCAGCATTAATTTGGAATTCCAAACTAACAATTTATATCTGCACTAGTTTAAAGTCTCTTACAAAATCGTTCGTAGTTTGAAAAATATCGGAGCAGTAACAATAGATGAGGAAATCCTTAATTCAGAAGAAATCTCGGAAAATATAATTAAGTTGAAGAGAAAATTGAAAAAAGACACATCGGCGCTATCTTTGGAATTGTATAGGAGAATTGGGGAGGTCACAGTTTCAGAACTTCCTTGGAATGACCCTCTGGCAAATCAAATTATTAGTGATGATTCAGATATTATACGTCTCTTGCCAGATGAATTGCGAAATATATTTATGGTTGGTATTATAAACTCGTAAGGTCTGATTTTCCCGGGAAGATAGGATCAGCACCAGATCGAATCTCCATATTATTTCATTGAATTACTCACAAAAAGCATTACAAAACATTAATTTATTAGGAACCGCTTCAGCGTATGACGCCCTCCCTTCCATCAATAGTGCAGAGGAAATGTAATGAATTTGTGCAAAATTTTACCGATGATATTGGATTCAGATTACCACAAAAGCTTTTACACGATGGGATGTGGAAGGAAACTAATGAAGAGCTTGCTAACGTTGCTGAAAGGATTCTAGATACATTGTGAGTATTCCAATCTGGATATATAAAATTATCGAGTTTTGGGAGTTCTGTTAAAAGAATATACTCATTAAATAATCTTATCATTAGGCACGATGCTTGGATAAACCCTGCATTTAGGTCCAATTTTGTAGAAAAATTAAATGAAGGTACTTATGTTACTAATATAATCTTGCCTGCAATTTGTGCCTCGTTAAAAGGTCTTCCTTTATGGAGATCTTCATTTCTTAGCAATTTTGAACGACAGAGTAGTGCCAGTGCAGATAGGAGAGGGGGTGGCCGATCAGGAAAGCGACCTGATATTATGTTCGTAATAAGACATAGGGATAAATACTATGAATTGGTCTACACTGAATGCTCACATTTATCGTGTACAGCGCAAAAAGAAAGTGATGATGGGGTAAAACTATGGAGAGAGGCAAACGATGGCATGTTTTGGGTCCGCAAAACTTGTAAACCTATCAAGAATGAATTTGGAATAATTGGAGTACAAATAGCGGGAAGAAAAATATATTTAAATGTTCTTATTAGGGATTTACATGGTGTGCATCGCTATTACCATCTCCATGAAGCAGAAATACCAGTCCAACATTCGACTTCATCTATGGTAGCAAACTTTGTGGAATCTTTATTAATTTTACGGAATATTCTGTTAGTTAATATTAGTTTGTTATATAATGCACCTCCATCTAATAAATCGAGTCGAAAAGAAGAAAGTAGTTCAACTGTCAGTTCCCCCTAAAAAATAGACAGTTGTTATCAAGTTGTCATATATATATATCTGTTTATTAATAAATTAGTCGATATATTTTTTGTACACATTTTTAATATGTGTAAGACGCGGAAAAGAAACTCAATGCATTATGAAGAAAACTAATTGTCATATTTTTTTTATGTACCTGGAAAGTTGATTCGCATGTATAATTGAATTTACTCTTACATTAATGATCACCAATTTTTCTGGAAAAAATAAGCTAATTAATTATTACACATATCCGATAATTTTCCACTACATGCTGAGAATATTTGAATCGAGATTATTCGCTTTGAGATATCTACATACCTCTTCATAGTCAAATACCGCTTTCGTATCTTGAGTATTTCTGTTTATGATAATTATATGTTCTCCTTCCATAACGTGCATATATTTATTCTGGTTTTGATATTGTATATACTGCTTAGGATTCGTGGTAAATTTACCTTGAGTTTTACGTCTGTTATTTCTAGATTTGCGAGACATATTAATATCCTATTTATAATGACGTATTATATCAAAGTATTAGACATATTCAATTTTTTTTTCTAGCAAACTGATTTTAATAAAAATAAAGCATGGACATCCACATAATTCTGATCGAGACAAATGGTTACATAGAACCTTGCTTTATTGATATATAAAAAATGTTACCGAAATAACAACATAAAAATTAAAAAAAAATCATATCGCAGTTACATACTGCAGACGTAAATAAAAAAAATAATTATGTGTCTATGACACTAGCTCCGCTATTGGCGTATGCAACAATGTGATATACATTTTCAGGAGGATCCCCATTGAAAAAACTAGAGATTAGAGCTGGTGATCGCATGCGTCTTTCGTCTACAGGTCCAGGATGACAAATTTGACGAATATCAAGAGGAATGTTAGATTCTAACTGATTCTGAATTGCAGTTTGGAGATTATCAACAGTCTCATTTCTGGAAATTATAATTTTGAGGGAAACGTTATTGGCTGAAAGTTGATTATCTGGGTTATTAAGAATAACAATACAATTGAGAGTGATATTGTTGGCCATTTTCACGTTTCCTAGATAGGTAAAAATTCATTTACAATGGATGAGTCCTTATTGCAAATAATGCATAATGAACACCAGCAAACCAAACATGTTACCTTATAAAAATTGCGAAAAGATAAGAAATGATGCCTCACAAATCCAGTTTATTTATATCGCTTCATTCACTACTCGCTAGAAAAAAAATTACATGATTAGTAATTATGTTACCCCAACCATTTGCCAGATCCTTTCTTCGTAAAGCAATTCTATTAGAATCACAAGCGCCAAGAACTGAATATATTTCACCTTTTATGGGAATTAAACCTTTCAGAATGACGATCGCTTTTGTAGAATAAAAAATAAGACAAATTTTGGCGATCTCGGAAATGGTGAAGATCTCAAGTTCCGTGACATATGAATTTTGATATTGTTACTGATAAAGAACAATAAACTCTCCTCATTCATATCATTTTGAGTCTCATTTGTATTTTTTCTTATCGGTAAAGCTATATACAGTTTTATTAATTCCATAATCTATATAGTGAGAAAATAATTTAGCGGTATCACAAATTAATCTCGTGGAACAAAGACTCAAATAATTATATGAATCGTTATTTTTTCACGAAAAATAAACCTGGTTCTATCATTATATCTTACTACAACCAATATACATGTACATCTCACTCATTCCCATCACAAATACCCCCACAAAATATGGCGAATATAACACTCTTGAAGAGATGGTTGGAGAATCCAGGCCCTATGGGGCGCTCTTCGAGCATCTGGACTAAAATTGAATCGTATTATTCTAGAGTATAAAGTTATTAAATCTAATAGGTCTAAATCCTTAAATTCGACATAATCACATAATTTCGAAAAACACTATAAATAGTTTGTATAAAATGACTAGCTTAAGTGAAAGACGTGGAACCAATTGTACCGATGCTGAATGGGATGAAATTCTGGAGATGGGTATTGTTTTATCGAATGAGACTCCTACCGAATGGGTGAACCGAATTTGCTCTCGCTTACAATATTTCAGAGAGAATGATCTTCTACCTACCAATAGTAAAAAATATCTTGAAGCCAGAAAATTAATAACATATTGGTCTGAGGTTAATGGATTTTATAAAAGCTATGCACCTGAAATTGGTATTGCTATCTGTTTCTCTTGTAATCAATTAGTATATACCGGTAAACGAACTAAAAATATTGGAAATTATAACCACATAGGAATGGAAAGGCATTGGGATTCTCATTGTACAGGAAATTATTATTGTGGAGTAAGTTATGATGAGTACTTGAAAATCAAGCAAAAATCTATTTCGAAATATAATTTCGATAATGAGTATGCATTGCATCGATATGAATTATGGATGTCCAATGCTATCAAGAAGGTTAAGCGTGCAAGAGAAATCGGTAGAAAAATTCGAGCATGTAGAATTATACAGAGAAAATGGTTAGAAATTTTCTTCAGACCCGAAGGTATGTGTGCTACCGAATTAGCATTACATTATCAGTTATTATGGGCGGTTCGTGAAGAAATGCGACAAATTAACAATGTATAGCTTAATTTATTATAACATATCATTTATTCGATTTAATCTATTTATTAATGTATAACTTATTCATATATATTTTAAAATAAAATCACCTAAGGTATTCCTTGAGGGCTAGTACTTTAGACTTTATTTCGATACCCCTTGAGGGCTGGTATCTTTTTTTTGTACCAGATTCCCATGTAAACCGAAAATATTGTTATTAAATTTTGCAACATCTAGGTTTCATGTCATCAAACTAATTTGGCTAAGTTCATAGAACATCTACATCGTGCAAATATGGTCAGTTGATGTCTTGTGCGACTATATGCAGGGAACCCTAAAATTGGATTAACCGCACATGGTTTAGATTCTTAAAAGATTATATATATATATATATTCCATAAATCATTATTTTTTCACTTTGCTTACACCCCATCAATGACTGGGCACAAAAGTCAGACTTTCAGGCGTGTGTATTCAGACTCCGACACGTAGTAATCGTGATCATCATCACCAATGATTTGACTTCCTTCCAAAATGTAACAATCATGATCATTGTCCACAAGTGTTGATGATCGACTTTGGGGTACACTTTTGGAAATCGATCATCAGGTTAAGAAAGGGCTTGATATTTTATCTCAGCAATTGCTCAGGAGACGTTTGGAAAATTCATGCTAGATTATCACTAGGGATTAATGGTATTTTTTTGTTCTGTATTTTTCGAATTCCTGGAATTTTGAGAATTATTTATTTCGTAATAATACTATACCACTCATGGGAAATCCTCCTTTCAATCCATATTATTTGGGTAAACTTACTGAACTTTGCCCATCGATACAATGGAATATATGGAAAAGCCTCACAACAGGGAAATACCCTATTACTATAGAACAAGCTAGTGGTATTTATCCAGAAATAGAAAAAAAGATTGATCGTGAAATTCTGAATTATAAGAATAGAAAACAACGACAGCGTCGGAAACCCTTACTTGAAAATTTATCATATATATATAACATAGATATGAACAATAAGGAAACTCAGACCCAGGCACAAAGTGCCATTTCTCCCAAAATAAATATTACTCCAATTTGTATGCGTGATCATGAGGAAGAGATTAATCGTCGGGTCAAAAAAGGGCTTAATATTTTTCATCAGCAATTGCTTAAATATAATGTAGATACATTTGGAAAATTCATGCAAGGCGTCACTAGAGATTATGAGGAACAGGTTAATGCAAATAAGAAATTGCGATTTGAGATTGAGAAAATGAAGTTGCAACTGCAGGAGGCGGAAGATACGTTATTTAAGCTTAGCGGAGCTAGTTTCACTAAAAATTCTCGATAATAATGTATAGCGAAGCCAGTGTTGAGACACATATCTTTATTATGCGGTCAATAACTTGATCTCTTTTTCCAGATCTAGAGGATTCATCCATCCGACTCTGATGGACATAGGATCGGAGATTGGTACAGTGGTGTTGAAGACAATGAATTCACGATTTCGCAAATAGTTATTGATAACTCTAGAAGCTTTGCGTGGATCTTTTTCTATGTATTGTCTTATAATTCGTGCAATATCTTCTGTAGACCCCCCACCATCAAATATTACAAGATGGGTTGAATTTTCATGAAGGATTTTTGGCATTTGAGTGAATTTATGTGAAATATATATTGCAGAAATATTGCTATGGTGACCTCTGGTAAAAAATGGGATGATATGATTTTGAATTGACTGGGGTTCAGTACACACATCCTCAAAAATATATACTGTACGTCTTTTTGGATTTTTGTACTGTTTCAGATCTGGGATTTTATCAGGGGTAATTGCAGTAAATGTAACGTCCTCATAGTATGGTTTGGAACGATCTGCTATTTTCTTATAGAAATTTCGAAGTAATCGATATTTGGGTTCATTGGAATGGTGGCTTACTAATACAACATCATTGCAATGTATATGACGTTCACCAATTTGGTTTTTTTTCATTTTCATATCATAGTATTTATCTCTGGAAAATAGATATACCACCATATTGGTTTTACCAGTGTTTGATCTTCCAAAAACCTCCATATAGAATGGCCACTTTGGGGCATCTTCATCATCTAAAGATTTTTTTGGTGGTTTAACTTCATCGATATGATATACATAATAGTACTTCATTCTGTTATAATTTTCGAGATAAAATATTAGAGACAATTTTGAATATATTAATATTTTCTCTTGCCAAGAATGATCAGTGTTATAAATTATAACACGCACGTGATATTTTTTATTAATACTAATACTAATATATATATAGTATAAACATGGCGAACCTTACTGAAGCTCAAATTTACGCAGAAAAACGTGGAGGAAAAGTTCACATCCAAACTGGTCCTACAACTTTCTTATTTTCATGCAATAGAAATCACTTATGGGAAAGACCAATCGAAGTTATTACGAAAAGATATGACTGGTGTCCCCTTTGTCCTCATACACTAGAGAGATCATGTCGTTATATAATCAAGGATCTGTTGGGTAAGAAATTTCCACCTCAGCGACCTAAATTCTTAGTAGGATTACATCTTGACGGTTATAATAAGGAATTGCAACTGGCCTTCGAATTTAATGGTAGGCAACACTATGCTCTCAATCCGATGTTTCATAAGAGAGGGGGAATAGATTTGGATGAGCAAAGGAAGCGCAATCAAAAAAAGCGGGATCTATGCAAACAGGAGGGTATATGTCTCATCTCAATACCATATTTCGTGGATATTGAATCTTTTATACGAGAAGCTTTAATCAAGAACGGCTACCTCCAAGACTCTTCCAATTGATAATGATGTATTTTGAGGACGATAATGATATTTCTGGATAAATTTGTCTGGTGGGTACTCTAGATTTTCCATATCTACGATTTGCAATTCTTCCCTCTTGAATGGTCTATGTGGATTTCTACCCATTAAATGTCTTGTAGATTCAACCGCTTCCTTTTCAAGATAATATAAGACTGGCTGTGGAGGATTTTTTCCAACAACAATTTTTCTGATTCGATAAACACGTAAACTCCAGTATGGATCAGTTATATGACGTCTGTGACCCCCTTCCAATTCTCCGGGTTTAAATAAATATCAAACAGAAGTACCCTTTGGTAGTGTTATCTCATCTTCTCCAATCAGTCTCTTGGGTTTTATGGAAGGTTTAGATATCACTTTTTCCAACGTCATAGCATGGGATGGGGTCATTCCAATTAATCATGTAGGACTGTTGTTCATATAGTCAAAAATTACTTCGAGAATCATATTCCACAATGTTGAATGTTCTCCTGCTGGTAATTTAGATTCCATTGCATATTGAATCTTGTATATTATTTCTGCTAATCTTCATTTCAATGCTTTGACCAATGCTAGACTTTCAAAACTATAAAGATCAATGACCCAGATAAATACATTATGACGTTCCATCCCTCGCAAAAAATATCCAGAGAATTCCTTCCCGCCATCAGCCATTAACAACTTCGGCCATGTGAGAGGATTATTTGGATCATTGTAAATCTCTTCGATAGCATTCCAGACTTTTAAACTATTCTTCAATGTTAGCGAATGTCCATTTTTATAGCATGTGGCGATATCTATAACCACTAATGTATAAATATATATTTTTTCGCCATCTTGATTATCATAACCATGTGGCAATAATCACACTGATGGACTTTGTTAGGAATAGATATCTTCTGGAAACCTGCCTCAGCTTTGCATTTTGGCGGGAAGATATATATTTGATGGATAAACTGGTTCTTTAACCACTTTGAAATATCTCGTAGGCAAAAATGATTGTATTCTTCTTGTTGACAGGCTTGTAATAATTTTTTAGCATTTGTAACAAATCCAGGTACGTGATAGTAGATTACTCTAAGAATGATTTTTAATTCCTCATCAGCTCTGATTATAATAGTAGATACACTCATTGCCATGATTGCGAAATGTTATAATTGATACTATAAACCAAGGCTGAATTTTTTGTCATGAGTTTCAATTTCGATCCCGCCTATTTAGCATTGCTCAAAAGTAATCGCGAACTGAGAAAGGAACTTAATTCTGAGGCAAGTATAAACCAATCGAACGAGAAAAAAATCTGCATTCTCATAAAAGAACTAGAACAATGTAATAGGTCCATTTCGCTTCAGGATACCACAATCATAGCCCACGAAAAGAAGATCCAGGAACTCAAATCCCAAGTATCCGATTTGCAAAAATGTCTTCGGTCTGCTCTAAAGGATGCTGATAAAAAAGAGGGTTATGTTCTTGATCTAGAGCAATGGTTGTCTACACTCGAAGAGGAAGTGATCCAGTTAAAAAATAGAATCTGAAAAATTACATCTCAGAAGTATAATAAACCTGTAATGGCTCAAACAATTCAAGCGCCAGGACCCAATGAATACCAGACCACAGCTGAATCTGTTCAAAATGCATTCAGGAATATTGATGTTATATTACGGAGAACACCTGCTATCCCACGATCTACTATAGAAAATGAATTTACCGATATTAAAAATGCTGTGACTAGACTTCGAGATATAGCTGAGTGGGAAAACACCCAATCACAGGTCTATTATCAACAAATTGGTAATTTAACCAATCAGTTAACTCAATTACAAGGTCAGTTGACTAATACAAATAATAATTTCGATCTTCTTAACCAGGCCCACAATTTCCAGACGGGACAATTGCAAACATGTCAAGCTGATTTACAAGATTGGCGTAGAAAGCATGTAAAGAGGAAGGGTAAGCATGTCAAGCAAAAGGCGAAGCATAAAAAATGGGAAAATAAGGAAAAAGATTCCTGGCTAAGAATAATAAATTTAAATCAGCAAATTTTAACGCTTCAGAATAACCTGCAAAATATGACAGCTATAGGTGACTTAACTGGTATTACTCCTTTACTTGCAAATGTTGAATTTTATGATGGACAGGTTCAGCCCGATGAATGGTATAATAAAATCCATGCTATACTAGCTATTCCTGCGATAACAAATCTCAATGATGCCAATAAAGTGGCTATTTTAAAGGGTAGACTTGGCCGAAAATATGCGGATGTTCCCGATCAACATGCAGGAAATAATATTGATACCCCAGCTTGTTTTATTGTCTGGCTACGTTATAAATATCAGACAGAAACGATTGGAACACAACAAGTTGCTCTCCAGAGGCTAGCTTACGAAAAATTTTTACCTAATGATACACCAGAAACATATGAGACTAGGATACGTCCTTTATTATTAGGAGTTGCTAATAACGATGCTATTGCCTTGTCATTCCTTATGAATCATTTGCCTGATGAGATTTTCAACCGAATGGAAAGTGCAAATCCTGCAGATACCGATGCATTTTTCACCAATCTTAAGAATTTATGGCTCAAACGTAGACCTTCTTCATTTAATTACGGAAATGCAAATAGTATGAATGGAATGACATTTCAACCACCTCAGCAGATCGTTCAACAGCCTACATTCCAACCGCCTCAGCAAATCATACAACATCCTACGTTTCAACCGCCTCAACAAATCGTTCAACAACCTGCATTTCAACAGCCAGAATCTCAACTATTTCAACAAAATTATTGTCCCAAAACTGAGAAAGCCAGGTATTATGAAGAGTTAAAGAATTATGTGGAAATGGGTCTCAAAGTTGAAGATAACAGAGTACTAGAACCGATGGAAATTGATTACGCAATTATCAACCTTGCAAATAAATTAGATCAACCTGAAGGATTGTCCAGCTCCCCAAATCCGTCAATAAATATGGTCAGAACCCCTAGAGTAAATACTAGACCACCCTCACGAAAATGCGAAATTTGTAAAAAGCTAGATCATACTTATCGCAGTTGTCCCATAATTAAGAATATGATGGTTAATAATTCTAGAAAAAGAACCGGTCGTGTGAATTTTGCCGATGGGTTCCAACAAAGCCACTCTGATACAGAAGAAGTCCCCAATGAATCTGTTATTTCCGATCAAGAAGATGATAATATATCCGATGGAGATTCCAATGTTGATGTAGACAGAATAAAAAAAAAATAGAGCAACCTAAGCAGGTACTCAATATGACGTCCTCACAAAAGCAAATTCCAAAACGATCCAATGAAAAGAAAGATATATATTCTACAGAGGATAAGGGGAATCGAATCCCTCTTCAAGGATCGCAAAAACCCACTTCGACTTTACTAGAGGGATGGATGTGTGAAATCATTCAAAGTGAGCTTGTAAATTCCACTTTATTAGAGGAAGCTATAAGCAAAATCTTACGAAATTTTCAGAAATCTAGTACCGCAAATGATACACTCCAACAAAGCGAGACTGAAGATGAAGAAGTTGTCGAAGATATGGAAATTAACTTTGTTCAAGATAAAGATGTGATAGATGTTCCAACTGTGAAGGGTAAAATCAAATGTCTAGTACTTTTGGCAATTACAGTCGATCCTGGCTCAAACACTTTACTTATGTCTAGGGACATTGCCGAACGCTTGGGTTTAAAAATCGATAAAAGTACTACTCATTATTTCAAGGGGGCGGTCACTGTTCTGACCAAATCTATTGGAATGGTTTATAATGTACCGTTAACCCTAGCACCCAGCTGTGTATTTCATTTAGATTTTGCAGTCATTGAATATGACAAGTCTATGGTTATATTGAGTAATCCCTTCCTTAAAAAACATGATTGTGCGATGGATTGGGCTAAATCCGAAATGAAGCTTCATTGCAATGGAAAAGATTTCATCATCCCAGTTACTATGCATAGAGTTGAAAATAAGCTTGAGGTACATCACGTTAATGCAAATCCATCTATTTCTGAAGAGACAGATACAGAGTTAAAAAAAAATGCATGAATTGCGAGAATAAGTCAAACCGTGAAAAAGAACTTGAAAAGGCATTATTCACCAGTATTCAATCAGTTTCTGAAATAATGGGGTATTATAATGATTTGCGTGATCAATATAAAACAGAAATTGATTTTACACTTACGAGCCTAAGGAACAGATAATTTAGAGGCAAGAATACGACCACTTGCTCTAATCTTTTCTATCTCTTTTTGGTTTCTCTTATGTAATTCCAAAACATCTTCAGTCTCTTGCGAGATAACAGGTGGTATAGTTTCTTTCTTTGCTCCTGAAATTCCACCTAGCTTTTCTATCTCATAGAGTGAGGATGTTACCGCATCTAGTTCTTTATTAATAAGAGGCTGATCAGAAATGTGAACAGACTTGGATTTGGATTTCCTCTTTTTTGTCTGCCTATCTGAGGTATTATTTTCAGGAGAAATGGTGCTTTGTATCTGAGTTGATTGGGAATGTATCATTTGTTGTTTACGCAAGGGTAAACCTTGTGCGTGCCTTTTCCAAATTTCATATATTCGACGAGTTGAAGTATAATATTTATCAGCCATTTTTTTGGATGCATTCTTAACCGTCCCTCGAGATTGTATAATTTCTTCAAGTGCTTCTGGAGATAAATAAGGTGTACCTGCACGATAATATTCCGCAGTTATATGTTCCATCCTTTTTTACAATTATAGAAAAAATTCGAAAATGATCGAAAATGACTAAAAATGATTGAAATGCTAAAATTGGTATATACTTATCATTAAAAAAAAATAGCGATAATTTTAGGTAATTATATATTTGATTTGCGATAATTTGCAATAATTCTCAAAAAGAACTGGTGTTTATCTAATATTTTTGAAATAATAATTTTCGAAAGGAACTGGTGTTTGCATTCATGATTTTCTATGTATTTTTATTCTGGAAAAAGGCTCATAGGGGGCGAGTATAACTCATGACATAGAATGCCTCATCAAATAGGTATGCCAAATTAACATTAATATTCTTTATGTATATATCCCATATTTTGTTATATTTTATAATATGGCCAAGGTGCGTACATTGCAAGATACCAAAAGTATGGAATCGAAAAAAATACAAGGGCAGGGGTATAGGCTTGGCAGTGTCTGCGAACAAGAACTTGAGGATGCATCACGTGTTAGTAGTAAGACCAATTCTGAACTCATTGATGATTTCAAAAATCTCCAGGTGGTATATTCAAAGTTTAGTAAAAATATCAAACAGGAGAATGCTCAATTACAACGCAATTTGAAACAGGCTGATACAGATATTCAACAAATTCGCTCCCATGCTCTACAACTTATATCTGAAATCAAGCGATTGAGGAAAGAAATATCTGTTCACAAATTGCAAAATAACCGCCAGCAGATTGCAATGAATGATTATAATATCAAGTTGCATGATATACAAAATGCTTTATCGGAAAAATCAAAAGAAGCAAAATCGCTCCAAACTAAGGTAAAGAAATTGGGGGGTAACCTGACTTCAGCTCAGAAAAACTCATCCATGAAAGAGGAAACAAAGCTTCGAATCTCCGATCCATCTGAGGTCTTGTTCCTCAAATATAAATTAGCTGAATTGGAGCAAATGAGAGATGAATTATCCTTAAAAGTTAGCGAGCTGGAGAAACTGAAATTGGAAGCCACACCTCAATTTTCGTCTGCAGTTAGCGAAGGTGACGAAAAAAATGTTAATTTCTAGCCACCCTGTGACTGCCTTCAGCAATGATACTTCTGTCTCATAAAGTGATGCTCCCGCATCTAATAAACCTAAGCTAGATTTTAGTAAGTTTTTAAAACGTAGAAATAATATGGATATGGATCAGACGGAAAGAATTGATGCACACCAATCCAGTGATATCATAAATAAGGTTAACGATGAAGCAAAACCTCAAATACCTGATTCTTTGAGATCGACTAATATGAAGTCTTCTACCAGTGAAGATAGTCATGCTGATAACTCACAAATAGTAGAGACTAAAGATTTTTCAGAAGATACCGTTTCTAAAACCGATTTCATTGGAAATGATCAAAGCCACTCAATTAAAACAGAAATGGCTGAGATATTGCCTGTTGGAATAATACCTATTGTAGGGAATAATCTATTCTCACCTAAGTTTATGTATGCAATGCTCGCTCTTTTAATAATTGCGGTAATATGGTTGGTCATTGTGAAACCCATATGAGATACAAGAAAAAAAGATACAGCTCATACTCTATTGTATCATTAATATATAGATTACATTATTATAGTGTGATTTATGCCACGCGATTTTAGATCCTTAAGCGCATTGTTCATCATTTTTACTGCTTTTTTTTCCTCCTCTATATCAAATGGTTCTTTCAACAAAAAGCAGAGATCATCAAGAGTTAATTTTCTATAATCGTCTAATAATAAAGCAGGTCCTGGAATAAATATTCCATCTTGCCCTATCCGTTGACTTATCAAACGAGTTGCTAGTGGATTTACAGGTAGACCTTTGCTCTGACCATCATCGTCACAAAATAAAATCAAATCAAAGCCTTTTGGTCCGAAAATTGTTACGTGATCACTATAATCACTTTGCAGTATCTTACAAATGTCTCCTTTTTTAACATTAACTTGTTTTATTTCCGGAGGGCCACATGCAGGTATGTATATTCCTTGAGAAACTTCTTCCATAATTAGCTAATATAATCTAGTCAACTTGGACAATTTTAAATGTGAATTCTAATGAAGGTTTTGTGTTGAGTAAATAGCTTTGTATACAGAAAATAAAAGCATGAAAAAATTTGATATGGTGGTACATCAAAGTAAGAACCATTTTTCAATAGTATTTTTTGATAGTAACCGGGATTATACGTGAATCAAGTAGCTGAAAATTTATTACCTATTTGAATCTAAAAAGTTTTGATTCTACAATGAACTTCAAACCTCTGTCTCATCGAAAAGTATATTAAGTTCGTAATCTATAGGATTAATCATTTCCTCTATTTCATATTCCGACCAGGGATGCAACCACCCACTCTTATTAACATGATTAATACGATTTAGTACATCGCCTCTTTCTCTTTTTCTGATTAATTTATTTCGTAACATGCATCCTTCTACTTCTACTAGTTTATAGAAGGATTCATTACATTTCCCATCTAAAAATCTCATTTTGTTGTTGTGTTTTTTATAGTCATCAGTATCCATGCAGTCGCTAAATCGCCTACCCTCTTCTTCCCAACATTGTTCTTTAAGCTGTATCTCCATATATCTTACTGATACTGTTCTCCAATATTGATTTTTAAACTTTTCGCGCCTCATATGCAATTCAAGTTTCACTTCCTTATTCCAAATATGATTAATGCATAAAGCTATACTAAGACTAACCAATGGGAGTTTTTGAACGATTATTGCAATTGTATCCGGAAGCAGAAATGGATTATATGAATGCATGTTATAGACGCTTTATAACTAGGTACGTGAGCGGAACAAAGAGGTATAAATTACATATATAGAAAATTCAAAACTTTAAGTAAAAATTTGTGTGATGGAATTATGACGCAAAAGCGTGAAATTTTTCAAATCGGTAGTACGCAAAAGTAAGAATAAAATTTTCAAGGTATTTTTTTCCAAAGTATTTATTCGGTAGTATGTAAAGGTAAGTACATCAAAGAGAGAAATTTTTACAGGAATTTTTTGATGCAAAAGTATGATCAAATTTTTTGATTCGGTAGTACGTCAAAGTATGATCCGATTTTTTACAGGAATTTTTCAAATCGGTAGTACGTCAAAGCTTAGACCAATTTTTCAATAGTACACGTAAAACATCAAAGCATAGACCAATTCTTTGACATGAAGTGGTAGTACCTGAAAGCACCAACTACGCGAGAAAGGTTTCTAGAGATCCAAAACATAGCGTACTCGCGGTAGTAGTCAAAGGTATAATTAATACAGATATATATATTATAAAAATTATGCTTTTGGCTACTACCAAATGGATAACAATTCGGCACTATGTGCCTCATCATCGGATGCTTTGGTATATTACCAGATATGATAACAATTCGGCACTACGTGCCTCATCCTCAGGTTACCAGATATGATAACAATTTGGCACTATGTGCCTCATCCTCAGGTTACCAAATAGGATAACAATTCGGCACTACGTGCCTCATCATCGGATTACCAAATAGGATAACAATTCGGCACTACGTGCCTCATCCTCGCGTTTCCAAATAGGATAACGATTCGGCACTACGTGCCTCATCTTTGACGAGGCAAATGCAAAACGTACGTCATTCTAATGACGAGGAAAACGCAAAACACACGTCACAGCTAATAAGTAGGTAACAGTCTAATCATAAGTAGGTAACAGTCTAATCATAAGTAGGTAACAGTCTAACGTAAGTAGGTAACAGTCTAACGTAAGTAGGTCGCAATATATATATATTGCGACCTACTAGTTGCAATCACCACCATTCTTTTAATAACTAAAAACTAAAGTGATGACAAGCAGCAGTGATTGCAGCAACCATCACCATCACTTGTTTAAATAAACTAGAGTGATGATGAGTGACAGTAATCACAACCATCAACACCATTCTTTTGATACTCATGAATTATTTCATCATTGTGGTTAGTTTCTCTTTTTCTTTTATTGTTTCTTCCTGTATTTTATAAAACTTGGATATTTTTTACAAGTATGTGTTAGTTTATCATATAAGTTATTCTTATTAATAAAGTTATTATAATCTAATTTATAAATATTTTGAAAACAAATATTAAATCTAGGATGATTAATTGACAATTAGTCAGGGTTATTTCTAAATATGGAATTTCTAAAAAAAGATGGTTTTATTTTGATCGACAAACGCGTCCTATCATTGTATGGTTGTACAAGGATTTTTGAACATTCACATTTCCTCATCTTTTATAATTCTTTTTTCTAAAAACGCCACGAAAAGAAAAAAGAAGAAAAGATAATGATACTGCAGAAGCAGTTTCTGGGTAAGTGTTTATCATAAGAATGGTTATCGTCACTCTAGTTATATATATAAAATAAAAAATAATTGTTTCATTGAAACAGAAAAATCAAGTTCTAAATGAATAGTTTACGAACATAGGACGAAATAAGAAGTTGGTCAGATATGCCATACTTATTATAGACAAAAATTGGCATCATTATGACTGTTGTTTAATAATAATAATAATAGGGCAACTTTTGGTTGAGTTCTTCTTGACTCAGGAGAATTACTGTTTTTGATACTGGTATTCACTGGACAAATTGATTACTTTACTCTTGATCTTTTAATGTAATAAAATTTAATAATTTTATTTTGGATTAATTAGGTTGGAAATATTATTAATGATCTCAAAAAATCAATATGACATCAAAATTGAAACAACAAATAATTCATTGGGAAAAAAATAAAAAAAGGAATTAGAGATTTTCACAAGTGAGCTTATACGTGATATTAATGACTATGATGAATTAAGCTTTTAAAAAAAAATTTTTTTTGTTTGATCATAATTTGTTATTTACATTTTTGTTTGCCAAAATCATACAACCACAGAATTGAAAGATGCTGATATTCGAGAGACTAGCGAAAGTTCTTTTGATGACCAAGAAAATTTGTTGATTCTTTTAAAATGGAACTGAAAACATCACATCATTACAACTACTAATATAATTAATAGAGCAGAAGAATTTAGTGAAAGTGATAGTAACTATAGTGAGGAAGAAAAGATAACGAGTAAGAAGAAAGTGAAAGTGGTAGTAACATAAGTGAAAATCATGTAATACAGTAGTTGTTGAACACCATGTTGTCGAGGAATTACAAACAATTGATGATGAAGAGGGCGGTGGCGGTGGCGAAAATCAAGATGATATATCTGAAGGTGGACAAAGATACATTACTCATTGGACTACTAAACGGACCAAAGAGTAATCATCAATTCTTTTGAAGTATGTATTTCAAAAAAGAATTAATTGTATCGAGCTTAGAAATGCGATCCGTGGATGATCAATCCGGATATCCGTAAAACAATTCGGATGGACGGATGGCTTTTTAAAAATGCTAACGAATTGCGGATTGAAATTTTAGAAGTTATAGGATTACGGATAATCCGTTTAAATCCGACGGATGTATTTTTTGAGCAATTAACGGATTTTTTAGAGATAAATGACGGATGAACCGATGACGGATATCCACGGATCGCATCTCTAATCGAGCTTCAAACATTAGATATATCACGAAAAAACACTGATATTACTTTAAATGGAAATCTATGAAAAGAAAGATAAATGATCCATTCAATGTTAATTTTTAGGTATTTTTATCATTTACAAATTATTGTTATTATTAATTTTTTATCCATTCATCATCAATAACAATCTTTGAAATCAAAAAAAAAAAAAATTAAATTTCTAAATCGAAATTATATTAATAATTTTTATATATAAGAAATACAATTTCTTTAAAAATTAATGTGTAGAATAATACTTTCCTTTACTGAGATTTATAGTTTGTTAGATAATGTTAATCAAGAAATAATGAAGTTTCATTTTAGTATTATTATTACCCGTTACTTTTAAATCATAATATTGAATACATGAATATGTTAGTAGTACAACGGTGTCAAACAATTTTAGACACTGAAATTCTTGGCAACTATCTGGTTTTGTTGCAGTTTCGATCAGAAAACTATGTGTGACCCTGATTTGAACAAATTTTCTAAATTAGAATGATTTTCTTTTATAGTATAATTTTTATCAATTAAAAAATTACCAGCAAAAAATATTTGCAATAATGTCCTCAATTCCAACTCCTGGAACAAAGAGATTGCAACCCTCTTACTCGGATTCTGAAGAAGATGTTATAGTTAGCAATGATAAGCATCATCAAAAATTTCGAAAAACAGAGCAAGATGAATCAGTAGCTGATTCACGATTTCAAACTTTAAATTTGTTCTCGAAACTTTTATCAAGTTTCCAAGAAAAAGAAGAGAGTTCAACAAGTGATACTGAAATAAATGAAAATCCAGAATCTCCTCCATGTAAGTTGGATACTTTTTTGATAATGGTAAATGTAAATTTTTATATAATGCTATATATATAATAGGGAAAATGGCATCAAATAATAAACGAAAATCAAAAAACATTAAAAAACAACAAAATAGACCAAAGGTATGATTGATTGATATCAATATCATGTTTGTTTGTTTGTTTTTAATTTTTAATTTTTTTTGTTTAAAAATTGATCCAAAGAAAGCTGAAAAAAAGCAAAAATCGAAGCAACCCGAGTTTTTTTTTGTAGGAAGTGTTCTCAAAGTAATAAATTTCAAGGTAATGATAATGTTAATAATATAAACTTTATTTGCTTTACGCTGGTCCTAAATCTCTAAGATTTATAGTAATGTAATGATTTGAATATTGTATAGGATATTCAAAATCTTGCACTAGCATGTATCGCTGATGGAATTTGTCCTCGTTGGATGTTTATCAAGGTTTTTGAATTATTAAATTTCTTCTTGATTTGAATCTCTTTAGTGTAATTAATAATTCATTGATACCTTTTTTAAAAAAAAAAAGAATAAAGAATTAATATCCAAAGTTGTTATATTAATGGTACCTGGATTAACTCCACAATTTTTTGGTATGGATCATGAAACTGCTCGATCTGTTAATGGCCCTATAGATCTTAAAGAGTTATGTCAGAATGATTTATTGGGTGATATTGAATCTATCAACAAAATAAATGATGTCTTCCCAGCATTATCTGATATTTTCTCACATGCTTGTGTCACACGTGCTCCTGGTGACAAAAATAGAATCTATTCTCCTATCGCTTGCATTCTTAATACTTCAATTCCTAATAGCGAAAAAGCAAAACAAAACGATGAAAATATTTCAGGCAAGAATATCTATTATTAAATATGATTATTATTATTTATTATCAAGAGATTTGGAATATTTAATTAATTGGATTACCTTATTAATAAAAATAATATTAGTCGATACAGTTGAAAAATTGAGAAAATGTTTGTTAACGCTTGAACAAATGATCAATAATGGATATCCAATTCCATCTTGTTATAACGATGACAATGGTGTTTCTCCTTCAGAAGGATGGTTTGAAGTAAAATTTGCTGAAAGTTTTAAATTAAATGAAATAGTATTATTTAAAGAAAAAAATGGCGAAACAGTCGAGCCAAAATTAATTGCGATGGATTGTGAAATGGTAATGACATTTAAATTATATATTATTATGTTTGTCATTATGCTTGTTAGTTTATTTGTTAATGGAAACCGCAATTAAAAAAATTTTTTGCGCTACGTAATAAAATTTAATTTAATTAGGTAACTACAACGACTGGTCAAGCACTGGCAAGAATTTCAATTGTAGATGAAGAATCAAAAGTAATTTATGATGAACTAGTAATGCCAAGTAGTCCAGTAACAGATTATTTGACTGCGTAAATATTATATTACTCTTCTACATAATCATCATTACCATTGTTATCATTATCATTATTTTTAATTTTGTCGCATTTTTTTTTTTTAAACAAATCATTTTAGATACAGCGGCATCACGGAGGAATTATTAACAGGAGTAACCACAACTTTATCTGATGTCCAGCAAAAATTATTGGAAATTATAGGCAATAATTCAATTCTAATTGGACATTCACTTGAATGTGATTTGAAAGTTTTAAAAGTATTATATTAAATATCATAATAATTTATATGTTCCAATTGAAAAAAAAAACAATTTATTCTATATAGATAAATTATCACTAAGACCAATCATTTTTGCTAGTTTGCACATCCATATATAATAGATACATCAGTTCTCTATAGTAATGGAGTAGGTTATCCTAAACCGAAATTAAAACATTTGACTCAAAAGTGGCTTAATCGTACGATTCAAGAGATTGCTGGCGATATAGTTGGACATGATCCAATTGAAGACGCTTCAGCATGCATGGGATTGGTGAAGTTGAAGCTTGAGAAAGGTTTTTTATCTTGAATAAATTCTACATATATCTTTTTGTTTTTTGATATCAAAAATTCATTATAAAATTTTTTTTTGTAGGAATGGAATTTGATAAAATCACTGAACCTATATTTCGACGCTTAGCGAGGCTTAATAAACGAAGTGTATTTATAGATGATAAAGCATCTCAGTCTTTTGGTACTGACGCACAAAATATAGTTATTTGCTCTACTGACGAAGAGGTAAATTACAGCGATTTATTTTATTTTGGTTTTTTTTTTAATAATAACAATAATAATAATTGTTCATAATAGGTTGAAGTAGGTCTTGTTAGTACAATTGATGACAGTGACTTTGTTTGGGCGCGTCTTTTAGATTTTGATGTATTTTCTCAAAGCAATAACGAGGAATTAATAAAAAAGGTTTCTGCAATGAACGATCGAATTCGACGTATTTATCATCAATTACCTTCTGGAACTGCTTTTTTTGTGGCTAGCGGTTCAGGTGACAAAACAGATTTATACAAGTAAGCAAATATATATATATTGGTATTGGTATTGATGTTTATTAGTAATTTAAAGTTAAATGGCATTTATTTATTTTTTAAAAAGTATGACTCAAAAAAAGAAATCAAATCCAATTGATTGGTCTTCAGAAGATCAACAAAATCTTGAAAATGCAGTAAACAAAGCAAGAATTGGTCTTGGTTTTTTCAGATTGAAAACATAGTAAAAATAATAAGAAGTAAAGAAAAATTGATATTTTTTTTACTTCACAACAATTTTCCTTTCCATTATATTTCAATCTTTATTTTATATAAATTATTCGTAATAAATAAAACAGTTAAAAGGGCAATTTTCTCTATATATAACCTTCTGCAAAAAACTATCATAAATTCAAGATCGCTCTTTTTTTCTCAAAAGGTGCGGATCTTTATTTCATGAATTATTTCAATTATTATTATTTTATTATAATTGATCATTATTTGTGTTGAAAATTTTTTTTAGAAGATTTAAATTGTAGCGATCAATACTAAATTTGTAATTTTCTATTTATTATTTGTTATATAGAAAAAAATATAAAAAGAATGTAATAAATATATATATTTTAAATAAAAAAAGTTGCTTGAATTTTTAGAAATGAATTGGTTTATCATATGTGGCCATTGCTATAAAAAAAATTTTTTTAGGGAAAATAAAATGAGGAATATTATACATATATATATATTAACGTCAGTATCAATAATAATGATTATGATCACGTACCAGCTTCTTTGAATGCTTCAGATAATGTCTAAAAAAAAATCCCCAAAATAAACTGTAATTAGAATATTAATTTAAATTTTATTCTCTTTTATATATATATATATAGAAATACTAACTGGATGTGCATGGCAAGTTCTAGCTATATCTTCGCTACTTGCACCATATTCCATAGCTAGAACAGCTTCACCTATCATTTCACCAGCATTTGGTCCAATTATATGAATTCCTAACACTAGATCAGTTTCTTCATCAGATATAATCTTAACTACTCCTTCAGAATCGTCATTTGTTCGTGCACGTGAGTTTGCAGCAAATGGAAAGGTACCAACACGATATGGTTTTTTGGTTTCTTTAACTTGTTCTTCAGTTTTACCACACCATGCAACTTCTGGATGTGTATAAATTACTGAAGGTATCACGTCATAATTGACATGTCCAAATCCACCTGCAATAAATTCTGCAGCAGCTATGCCTTAATTAACATAAAAAAAAAAAAAATAAAACCGGATAAGCTTTTGCTTGTTTATTATGGTTTCAAATATCAAACAAATAATGTAATGCTTATAAACCTTCTTCTTCGGCTTTATGAGCTAACATAGCACCATAAGTAACATCACCAATACATAAGATGTGTGAATGATTAGTCTTAAAATGAGAATCGATTTTAATTCTTCCTTTATCATCAACATCAATTCCAACATTTTCTAAACCAAGTTTTTCAGTATAAGGTCGTCTTCCAATTGAAACAAGTACAACATCAGCTTCTAACTTTATTTTTATTAAATAAAAAACTTTTTTTTTAGAAATTATTATCCAAAAAAATTATTATTAATTTTAATATTGAATAAATAATTATGTGAATCAAAGCTACATACTGATTCTTGTGTACCTCCATTGGATGCTTCAACATTTACATAAACTTTGCCATCTTTTTTTGATGCATCTATAACTTTTGTATTTAGTTTAAATTTAAGCCCTTGTTTTTGAAGTATTTTTGAGAATGATTTACTATATAATAACATTTACTGAATTATTTTACATTTTCTCTTATTTCTAAAATACTTATATATATATATATATATATATTAATTATTTAATTTAATCAACATACGCTAATTCACCATCTATTCCTGCACCAATTGAACTAAGATATTCAACAACAGTTACTTCTGCACCAAGACGACTCCATACAGAACCAAGTTCAAGTCCAATAATGCCACCACCAATTACCAACATTTTTTTAGGTACTTTATCTAACAATAGTGCTCCTGTAGACGTTACTATTTGTGTTTCATCAATCTTTATAATTAAAAATTTTTAAGAAAAAAAATATATTATTAATATATAAAATTTATTTTATGATGTATAATAACTTGATTACACACATCTAAACCTTTAAATGGCGTTGCTTCTGATCCAGTAGCAATTATAAAATTTTTTGCTCTAAAAATACTCTCATTTCCATCCAAACCATCAACTTTAATCTCATTCAATCCGATAAAGCGTCCATGACCTTTAATATAAGTAACACCATTTTTTTTGAAAAGTCCTTCAATACCTCTAGTAAGACCGGTGACTGCCTTATCTTTGGCTTTCATCATATTACCAAGATTTAACTTCACATCCAAAACTTGATTATTGTTATTGTTATTATTACTATTATTATCAGTGTTATTATTATAGTTTTGAATTTGTATGAAATGTATATATATATTATTATATGCTAATTTACTACTAATAATATTTCTTATATTAATAAATAGATCAATCAAAAACTAATGACTATGTAATATTCTCATTAACAAAGAATAAGAAAATAATAATCACTTTTTAAAAAAATAATAATATATATACTTTACAACTTACCATCAATTCCTCTAGAGCTTAACTCATGCTTTGTTTGATGAAATATATGCGAATTATTTAACAATGCTTTTGAAGGAATACATCCAACATTTAAACAAGTACCACCAAGAGCACCACGTTTTTCAACACATGCGGTCTATTTAAAAAAAGAAAAAAGAATTCATTAATGTAAAAATCAAAATAAACTTGATTTTCTTTTCTCTTCCTTTTTTTAATATAAACCTTAAGTCCTAATTGTGCAGCTTTTATTGCTGCAACATAACCACCTGGGCCTCCACCAATTATAATAGCGTCATATTCAATATCTTTATAAAACAAAATAAAAAAAACTATCAAGTCGACTTTCTCTAACAATTAAATAAAGAGAAATAACTTGAAATTTACAATCACCTCATACCTGTTGGAGAAACTGAGTAAAAACGACGTCCAAACGATGAAAAAATCGAGGGTGTAACTGTTTTGTTAATATTTTGATGAATTACGATCTATGGGATATATATATATTTATATTTATAAATTAGGTATAAGTCAATTATAGAATAAATTGTATATTGTTAAAGATAGCTATTTTCTTACATTAACAAGGCATGAAGATCTTGATAAATATTTATACATTATTAAAATTTAGAATTCTTTATAATTAAAAAAAAAAAAATTTTTTTTAAATGCTTATCAATTCAAATTGACATATGAAAAAGAAATCTGTACTGGCTAGATTTTCTAGCCACAATCACGTACAGCAGTGGAGTCCTCCCTCCTGAAGCTTCAGTCAACTACAAAAATATGTTCCTTAACACCACGATTCCGGATGTTCGGAACGCCAAAACCGTTGAAGTTTACTAAGTAACCCTTCACATACTCTGCTGTTTCTAAATTCATTAATAATTTTTATTCCCATCTTTTCCTTAATTTCTAAATCATCTGCTTTACTGGTCCAGCGGCATGTCCTTTAGAACTTGATGAAAATGGAGCATGGCTGTGATTATGAAATGAAAAATTAATATACTAAATTAGTATCATAAAGATGAATAATATTTACTCGAATGCTACAACAGTTTTCTCTTCGTTATCGGTGATCCTCCTACACATTTTATCCATCGCCCGGAGCCTTATCCATATAAAAAAGTGTATCGGAGAAATGTTAATTTTTTTAAAAATCAAAATGTCTATCTCTGACAATAGCTTGTATGTATTTATATTATTCATCCAGACTTCTCTTTTTTCTTTTGCCTTCCTAAGCCCTGCCATCTCATTATATTTTCCTGTACTGCATTTAATTACTTTTTCGTTTAAGAAATAAAACGCTTCTTCTGGGGGTCAACACCAACTACTCTCGTCATTATCACGATCATCATCATCCCTTTTCACAGACCTTTGTAGTCGCATACACCATCAGTTTGTAGATAATATATAAATGTCATATTTCTGGTGAAAATTTTCTTATACTGAAGCTTCTACTCCACCAATGATCAATAATTTTCTTTGCAAACTTCTCTAGTTACTAGATCATCATGTTTAATAGAAGCTTATAATTGGTATAATGCTTCAGTAGCAATTATTTTACGTTTATGGCCGAATTCGAATCAACTTTTTAGCTACAATCATCGATTTAATTTCAGGTTTTTATATTCAATGCTCGTCAATTAATTTATTTTAAGAATTTATTTAACTATTTTTTTGCTTACTGCCTCTCTATACAGGAAGCTTCGTCGATCCTTATATCACAATTTACAATAAATAAATAAATGCAAAGGCGACAAAAGTTTTTCTAAAGTTCCTTTTTTATTTACTTTTACTTTTCTTTTGCTAAAAAGCTTAGTTAATGAAATACTTTTCTTTTAACAACCGTAATTATTTTAACACAAAATATAACTTTGGTTAATATACTTTTGCCGATCAGTTTTAACACCTTACATTTAAACTCTTTTACAAAAACGTAAACAGACATTAAACCTTTGCTTCTTTACTAAGTAAAAACCTTACTACACGTAAGCAAGCCTCAGGGTTCTATACCACTCTGATAATAAATGGGCAATTAAACCTTACTGCTTAATCTCCGACCACAAAAGTAGTTTATTAAGCAAATTAGAATTATTTTATTTAGTTTATTTAACATTAAGTTAAGTTTGGATGGAAGGTTGGGGTGTTAGATTTTTGTCGATCATTTTTATAATAATTAACAAATTAGTCGTGTGACATTTCCCTGAGGCTGCTTTTCTATATGTGAAAATAAATTCGAAATTCGTGTCACATGAAGTTTTTTTAAAATATCTCGTTATTTTTATAATAAACTCGAAATTCGTTGTTAGACTAAAATGAAAGTACTCCATTAAAGCTTTCTAATGAATACTTTTTCATACCGAAAGGTCTCCTCTACATGAATTCACGGCTATTCAAAAACGGTATTACTTTTTCACTTCAAACCTCAGATTATTTCTCAATATCGCTTTAAAAGACTTGATAGTAAATGAGAAGGTGTAGAATACTTTAAGCTTTCATATGGTCATTACTTTATGGGGGGTATTGGTTAATAAGTTTTAGAGAGGTTCACGAAAAACTATTTTATAGAAATTTTAATAGTCATGAAGAATTTATGTAGATGGGATTCAGCAAAAACTAAAAGGTATTTTATTAGTGATTGTTTATATTTCTGACTTTATATTGATTAAAGTTTCATTAATGATTATTATGAATATCCATCAATCAGTAGTTGTTATAGCAACATTAAACAATAATATGCAAACGACGACAACGAATCATCTTTTTTGAGGATGATAATAAAGATTAAGATCCAGTTTGTATAGGAGTGATCGAAGTAACTAACTAACTTTTATCAATTATTCAATATTTTGTGTAGATGTAATCGAAGTAAGCATTAAGGACAAGATCTATGAACAAAACATACTAACAAATGTTTTATCAACTATTCAATATTTTGTGTAGGAGCAATTGAAGTAAGCATTAAGGACAAGATCTATGAACAAAACATACTAACAAACGTTTTATCAATTATTCAATAGTTGTACAGGAGCGATCGAAGTAAGCATTAAGGACAAGATCTATGAACAAAACATACTAACAAATGTTTTATCAACTATTCAATAGTATGTATAGGAGTAATCTAAGTAAGCGTTAGGGACAAGATTTATGAACAAAACATACTAATAAATGTTTTATCAATTATTCAATAGTTGTATAGGAGTGGTTGAAATAAGCATTAAGGACAAGATTTATGAACAAAACATACTAATAAACGTTTTATCAATTATTCAATAGTTGTATAGGAGTGGTTGAAATAAGCATTAAGGACAAGATCTATGAACAAAACATACTAACAAACGTTTTATCAATTATTCAATAGTTTGTGTAGGAG
>CAUDNR010004348.1:38219-54568 GCA_958430865.1 Entrophospora sp. SA101 | reverse complement strand
ATGAGTATGAAGTAAATGAAAATGATAAAATATCATTAGATTTTAGAAATGCCTTAGAATCAATAAAAACTTGGTGAATCATAAATTTTATGTAGAAAGTGAAATTACTTATATTAACATGTCTAAATAGAATGAAGAGGCCTTAAGCATTCGCTTCTAATAAAATTTTGATAATAATAATAATAAAAATAATATATAAAAAAGTAAAAAATAAAAGTTGCCAAGTTGACAGGTTTAAATATATCACAGAAACCTTAAACTTTTGTTTGTAATACAACCTACTTAAATCCACTTGATTGGCTTGATCAGGTATTGCCAGAATGCAAAGAAAAGTTGAAAAAATATATAAACGTAAAAAAATATGCATGTTTCATAAAATGGTTTTTGTGTGCAGTCATGAGACTATTTCTATTCTAAACTCAATTGAAATAGCATGTTTCACAAT
The DNA here is from genome assembly GCA_958430865.1 of Entrophospora sp. SA101. Taxonomy (NCBI): domain Eukaryota; kingdom Fungi; phylum Glomeromycota; class Glomeromycetes; order Entrophosporales; family Entrophosporaceae; genus Entrophospora; species Entrophospora sp. SA101. The sequence goes on along the minus strand of CAUDNR010004348.1, from coordinate 54,123 downwards.
ATAAAAAAGATCGATGATTGATTTTGTCACAAAGTGATAAAACGAATGTCCATTATGCTGATGATGTTAGTAATTGTATTTATGGCATATAAAAAGTGGTCACAATTACCTTTGCAACCACTTTTGCAACCATACTTTTTCCTTTTTTGGATTACTGCACTAGTCTTTATTTTCACCTTTACTCAATTTCTTAATTCCATCAAAATCATACTAAGAGTGCCATTAGGATCTTTTCCTATAATTTCATCTTCATTAAGAACATAATTAATTTGCTCCCTTACTGCTTTGCAAAGACATTTAAAACAAATGGTTTAGATGATTGTCAACATGGCAATATAAAAAATATTCCCAAACTTAAGTCACGAGCATTTGTTGATTTTGAAGTAGCAGAAAGTGTGGAAAATTTTATACTAAACTATGCTGATTTACATGGATTGCCATCTCCAATGAGACTTCATGATAATTCAGGCCCATATATTTATCTAGGAACTCAAAACAGTTATAGTTCAGTTTTTCATGAATATGAAAAATGTTTTGAGGATAGTCTTGTTGACACATTTATACTAAATATAAAGTATAAAACTTTTCACAAACTCTGGACTCAATTAACACCACACATTAAGTTTTTAAATTCTTCAAATGATCTATGTGAAAATTGTGAAACTTTTAGATTAAAATTATTTAAATTTAAATCATTAAATGAGGAGGATGAAGAGATTGACATGCAATTCAAGTTTGATGAACATCTTGCAGCTGCAGATTGTGAAAGACAACATTATAATAATGTTAGAAAAAAATGTAAAAATAATCCAACATTAACTCACATCTGTTATGATTGGGCTCAAAGTGTTGCTGCACCATATTCACCTCTACAAGTTGGCTCAATTTATTTTAAAATTCCTTTTAAAATAAATATCTTTGGTATATGTACTCAAAGAGATAATAGAGATAATTTTCAGCTAAATTATACAATAGGGGAAGATGAATTACCAGAAGGAATATCAAAAGGGACAAATACAACTTTGAATATGGTTTTTGATTTTCTTCAAAAAAGATTTATATGTGACATGTGATAATTGTTCAGGACAAAATAAAAATAACTTAATATTCATGGTTAATAATGTTGATACTAATCGGCAAAATCTGTCTCAAGATATTAACTATGATGCATTTTAATTCAAATTAATTAACCCTTACTTTTTTTTATGTTTATTTATTCACCTTTTTATTTTTATGCCTATTATATTTTTTATGTGTTATAAGATAATAAACGTTTATTGTAAAATCTTACACTTTTGCAAAACAAGATACAAAATTAAGTTTGAGCACAAAAATATTTTACCTTATGTCACAGGAAAAAATCATAATCCTTGTTCTCATCTTTATTATTGTTGTTGTTATTCAGGGAGGTGGTAACGGATTTAAATAAATCAGATGGTATTGATAATGGATTACTTAGAGTTGATGATCCTATAGTGATTTTTTCATTTCCACCTGGTGTAAGTGCTTGTTTAAGCAAATATAATTTCTGCATAATAAATTTTCTTTGTCTTTGTGTAAACAATTCATTTGTATTGTTTATTAAATGATCAATAAAACTTTTTAGTATAACCTTGCCTTTATTATGAGTAAAAAAATAAGAAAAAAGTATTAGTAAATGTCCTTTAAGTAGCAAATGGATAAATAAATTTATTGAGATTAATTAATTAAACAAAACCTTTACTAGTTAATTCAGGTTTCTCGCCAATGTCCATCCTTTCATCAATCAAATCCCTACTATTATATTTCAATGACCATGATAAATAAGTATAAACAGAATGATAATCTGGTCCTATTTTAATAGCTTCATCTAATAGTACAAATAAATAATATTAATTATTAATTTTATTATTACTATTATAAAAATATAATATTGTTATTTTTATTTTACCTGGAGATAAATCAAAGGCCTTGAAGAAAAAAATCTAATTAATTATAAATAATAAATAAACATACTATTATGTAATGCATTAAAAAATTCTTACAGCAATAATTTTATTCTACTCTGGATCATTTTTTGCTGTAATTTCTACATGATTTAATAATAAAACATTTTTTTCAAGAGTTTCTAAAAACAACTCAAATTTTTTGAAAATAACTAGTTTAATATTAATGAATTAATCAAATTAATCAGTAATTGAAAAGTTAAATATACCAATATTAAAATTTTTCAGTTTAATTTCAGAATTTGTTGATTGATTTTCAGACACTAATTAATCATAATGATGATTATAATAATAATATTATTATTATAATCATTACATCAAATACCAAAAAAATCAAAGTCCATAAATTACTTACTTGTAGTGTTATCATCAACTCTATCAGATAGTAAATTAATATTTGAAGATGAATGTGAAGTTGAAGAAAACTGATGATTATTAGGAACTGACAGTGGTGGTGGTGGTGGTGGTGGTGCAGAACCAGCTGGTAAAATTGGAATTAATCGTGATCTAGCTTTAGTTGGTGTAGTATTAGGTGTTGTGGCTTTTATCTTTGTTTTCTTATTAGGTGTTTTATTACTAGAAGTATTATTATTTACTGTTTTTCTTGTTCTTTTTGGTTTATTTAAATTTAAATGGCGAGCACATTTTCTAATTTGTTCAAGGCTTCTATTACAACCAAGTTCATCTTTTATCTTTCTCCAGTCACTGCCATATCTTTTTAAAAGAGAAAAAGATTATAAAAGAATATTATAACAAAGTAATATTTGAAGAGTTAAGAATTAAAAGTTTATACTTTTCAAAGCATCCAGTCAACTTCAAATCTTCTTCTTCACTCCATTCAACGAATTTTCTTTTACCATATGTTTTTTTTTGAGTTGATTCAACTTGTTTATCATTTGTCATTTTTTAAGAAATTCGCAGATCAATCAAATTTAGAAAATTATAGTTAATATTTAATGGCGAAATAGATCCGAAATGGCGAAACTAATCCGATTATCTGATTGGTCACAGAATAAATTGCGAATAACGAAATTAAAAAATTTGATTTTTGCTTGATTCAATCATTAGCATTAAAGAATGAAACTGGCTTTTTATTAATTTCAATTGGACTTGAATTGTTTCAAGTCACAAGCCTCTGGGATCGTGTAACTAACTATTACAAATACTGTAAAACTAGTATTAATAAGTATAAAAATAAGTAATAAAAAATAAAAAATAAAAAATAAAAAAATTCTCACACAGTAACATTGTTATTTGTTCCTTTTGTTTTTGATCGAAACATCATTTAATTGAGCCCGACTCTGATTCAGCAAATATTACTACAAAAAAAAAAATCCTGGCAAAAATAAGTGGTTTGGTTGGAATACTCACATAATTCAAGGAGAAAAAATTTCTCCATTGAAAAGCTACTTGCAAATGTTTCAAGACAAGATCATCAGTTTTTGGTCATTTTAAACGGTCTGAAACGTCGGAGCAAGTCGAAGACCTAACAGTAGACGGCAATCGACACCACGCAAAAAACATATAAAGCGAAACACAATTTCCTTTCAGTCAAATATCTGTTTCGCTCAACCCTGGCATTTTGAACCAAAACAGATAAGTTTTTCAGTTTCACAATCATGACAAGCAGATAACAATTGGGATTCACAGTACAATGACGTAAAATAACCACAACCATTTATCATTTTTTTGGAAAACGAAAATATTTCTGTTCAAATTTCAATTTTATTAATTAACAAATTTCAATTTGCAAATCATTTCAAGCCAGCGCAGTAAAGAAAAAAAAAACGACTCATCACAAAGTTTTACCCTCGATTTTGATCTCATACTTCCCCAAAAATTCAGTTTGCCAAAGTTGAGAAATAGGACGTTTAGAATATTCGTGCTGATTCGTGCTGATTCGTATCGTAACTGAACTGAACAGAACAGAATATTCTTTAAAAATGAATTATTTCCCGTGCAACCAAACATTTCAAAATTGGGCAAAGTCGTTAGAGAAAAAAAAAAGGGGAAATATTACACATAATATAAAAAATCTACACAACGACATTTAGTAGGGCACCGTAACACGGCAACCTTTTCTTCTTTTATATATGTTAAAAAAGTTATTCTCATTTATTAAAACACTAATTCAAAATTTTATATTTTATATAATGTCACATTTTAAATTATTATCATCGTTATCACAAGAAAGAAAAGAATTTGTATTTAAAATTAATAATGAAATGAATAATAACACTCAGGTTAATTCCGATGAAGAAAGTATAAAAGATTATTTTTTTTCATTAGTCAAGAAAAACAAGGAGCTTTCTGAAAATGAAAAAGAATATTGTAAGAAAGAGTTTATTTATCAGGATGAATTAAGAAATGCAAGAGATAAAAAGGGAAAACCAAAAGAGTGTAACAAGTGTAAATTGACAAGATACTCTGATAGGTTCTGTGAAGGTTGTATCAGCTTACAATTACAGAGTCTTTTTACCACTTGGACATCTGGAAATAACATAGTTGACAACTTTATTCAACAATGTCAAAAGATTTCATCTCTGCCAAAATATATTTTAGAATGGATACCTTTTGAACAATTTGAAAAAGTAACAAAGTTGACAGAAGGTGGATTTAGTTCAATTTATAAAGCTACATGGACAAGAGGAATAATAGTTGATTATGACGAAAATAAAAAGGAATTCAGTTATTTTGGAGGTAGAGGGCTACTAGTAGTATTAAAAAGTTTAAATGATTCAAGTAATCCAGGAAAAGCCTTTTTTGATGAGGTTGGTAGTTGTCATTTAAAACAAAATAAACAATACTATATTATATAATACTAATTGATTTTATTTAATTACAGGCAATGAATTATTGTAAAATTAAAGCACCACTGATTGTTAAGTGCTTTGGTATAACTAAATTCCCTGATAATGGAAATTATGCAATAGTTTTAAATTATTTATCAGAAGGAAATTTAAGGGTTTACTTACAAAAAGGTCATTTAACATTAAAAGACAGAATTACAATACTTAGATATTTATGTAATGCATTAGATTATATACATCGGAAAGATTTAATCCATTGTGATTTACATAGTGGTAATATATTAATAAGTGGAGATCGTTGCTTTATTACAGATTTGGGATTATGTGGACCAGTTGATGAAAAATCATCAGGTAAAGTCTATGGGATTGTATCATATGTTGCACCCGAACTACTTAGAGGCAAAAAGAACACCAAAGAATCAGATATCTATAGTGTTGGGATGTTAATGTGGGAAATATTTGCAGGTCATCCACCATTTGATGATAGAGCTCACAATCATCGTTTGATTTTTGATATATGCGAAGAAGGTTTACGACCACAAATACTACCTGAAATGCCTGACGATTATGTGCAAATGATGCAGAGGTGTTGGGATGAAGATCCATCAAAAAGACCAACTAGTAGTGAGCTTTATGATTTCGCTGAAAATAAACTAGATGAAATTTTTAAAAATGAAAGTTTGAAAAACAATAGTAAGAATAATAGTTTAATAAAAAGATTATTCAAGTTTCCTAAAATTAAAAATCATGATAGCAGCAGCAGCGGTGGTAATAATGCTTCGCAACAAGCACACAAATCACACCCAGATGCATATCATAAAAGTAGAATACTAGATGAAGAGATTGCTCAATCAAAAAGCTTGAAAATTTATACAAGTAAAGATAGTTCGTTAAACAATCTTGATTTTAACACTCTCCTCTTAAATACTGAAGGTGAATAAAAATTTCATTATTAATTAATTAATTAGAACTATCCATTAATTATTACTAACAATGCTTTTTATTTACATTTAATTCTAATAATTAAAAGAAGGAATCGATGATGACTAATTTAATCTCCACTATAAATTATTTGTTATAATTATTTGATTATTTTATTTCTTATAGCTAAATTATTTTGAAATAATAAACTTTTTGATTCTTGTTAAATGGTGGTATCATTTCGGCCAATTAACAATTATGGCTTAACTTTTGGATACTCTTGTCAGTTAATTAGTTTACAAATTTACATTGGTTCCCTCTTTCTTGCACCTAGACGAATCTGCAAGCACACTTAATGGTACCAGATAAATGTAAATAAATAAATATGGCCTTTTACAAAACTCGAGAGCTTCTATAAAGTTCCTTTTATTCACTTGTGATCGATTTATTCGTTTACATTTATTGACTCTCTTTAGTTTACTTGAAAAACAACTCAAGTAGCTTGTTTAACTGCCTTACGTTTAGTATTTCTAATTAACCTTTGGACGGTACTTTGTTAATACTCACTAATTAACCAACGTTAATCCTAACCTTGCTTGCTTGTTCATTAAAGCAAATAAACGTGGCTTTTTACAAAGCTCCACAATTGTTACCTTTTACCAAGACATTAACTACACCTGTTGCTTTTATCAAGGCGCTTAAACAAAGAAAATAAAGACAATATTTTTATTTAATGATTAATTTTTATCAGAGTTTTATTTTATTAGAATGTTAATTATCCTCTGCGAGGACTTTAATGAAATTTTCGTTGATCGATACAATAAGGATAAAGATTATTGCAAAAGTAACTTAATCAATAAATATTGATATTATAATTATTTACATAAATAATTAATACACTAAAATTAATTAACCTGGAACATAAAATACCAAATCAGGAGAGATTGGGGTGCACGAGAAAAATATAAAAAAAAGACCTTGGAATATATATTTATAAGTTTTTTTGTAAGCTTTTATATTTTATTTGCCTTTAAAGCAATTTTACTTGCGTAATAGTTTTACAACTTTGGTAACATTTCGTCAAACAACATTAAAAGGGGTTAAAAAGAAAAAATAGACCAGTATTTAACAATAAAAATAAGTTTATTTTTCTTCTTTTAAATGTTTTTGCTTTTTGTTGGGTAATAGCACATCTTCATTCTGCTTTTTTTTTCTAACATTTATTATTTTTCTTTCTTCTTGGTAAATTTCATAGGAAATCCTTTCTTTCCTTAGATAAGCTTCCATTGCCTGAGTATCATTTATTTTGAAAATGTAAGGGGCAATTTTCTCACCTTGTTCCTTTTTCAAAATACTTCTAATGGTGCTGTAAATTCTTGGGTTCCATAATGTAAATTAACTTCATATTGATATTAACTATTTTTATATAGAGGTAATTCTATATATCAAGAAAAAAACAAATATAACGAATGGGAGATTTTAATAATCACATTACTAAATTTTGATCCCTGAAATTTTTGTAATACCAATGTTCACTTTGTCTGGCTTTGTTGCAGTCTGCCCCAAATAAAATGATATATTGTTGACATTCACAAAATAAAATCTTTTTAAGATTAGTATTAATAGAAATGTCTTTCTTAGTAATACTGACCCGAGACCGACCCGTTAGGAGACTGTCAAAATACTATATATTTTGAACTAGACATATTAATATCCTAAAACAATTTAGACACCCATAAGGCGACACAATAATAATATTACGTTTCACAACATTATTCATTATCAATCAATGAAATGAAATTAGTCTCAATAGAATTATAGAAAAAAACAATTTGAATTTGGATGCAAATAAAAATATATTGGAATTTTCAATTCTTCTATCAAATGAATCAATTTGTTGTTACTTCACAAGATCCAAATTATTTACAACTGTAAGAATTATAATAATAATAAGATTCATTATCACATAGTCCTAAATCGTAAAAATTAATTTTATCTATAGTAATATTAGCACATGACATATTATCAATTTAAAAATAAATATTGAATGGTGCTATTCAGCTACCAAGACTTGGTCTGTGACACTAAAATATCTTTTTGAATGACATTTCTTTCTAATATATGATAGGTGTTCTAGGAAAAAGGGATCAAAACGTACAATCAAACCTTGTCACAGCAGATCAATGGGACACATAAGAAATTTTATTTAATAGTCGCAGGACATTGCGTAACTACAGTGGGTCAACGTCACTCACTAATTAAAATTTTAGATGGGGCATACTGCAACAAAACCAAACAAAGTGAACATTGAGCTACTAAAAGGCTTTGAAAAGCAAGAAGCTTTAACAGCCTCCGTGACAATGATACAATTTCAATAAACTCCAAAGCCATACGTTCTCCCCTGAAATTTTAAAATGATTTTAGAAGTTTAATAAAATATATAGAGTTTTGACTCACACCCTAATTCTCATTACCATAAACCTGTCATTTTCACCATTAATTATACATGTTCATCCGCTCAAATGACATGGTAATGATAACTTGACAAAATATGGAATCATCCACAAGTTATTAATATGTATGCACTCTTTACACACTCAGCATTTCAAAGTCAAACAATACTGGTATATTAAATTAAAAGGTTTTTTATTAAGAGTGAATTATGATTACTCCACAATTAATTTCTAATATATTGACGACATCAGCTCTTACAGGGTAATAATATTTCCAATAACTGATTTTATGCTGTTTAATGATAAACCTCAGACTCTTAAATATCATGATTTGTTAGCCATGAAAATACCCAATCATTTGCATCGTAATAATTCCATATATGATTTTTGCCTTGTCAGCATTAATTTAAAAAGAGAATTATAATAGAAACAATTCAGGTCAAAATTTGTTCATTCATGGACATATGGTAGTTTCCATTGATATATATAAGCTTGAATTATTCCCTGATCAAAACTTTTTTTCTTTGCTTCTACATTACAAACATAAAATTGGTTGAATTAATAACAAATTCAATTCTTCAATTGGCTGGCTGAAACAATTTTTCCTTCAAGTTCTTGTTCAAAAGCAGCAGAGATGTCACCACCCACAAAATCTAAATAATACATTATTGTTATTATTAATAAATACAAGACTTGATGATATCCAAACATTATTTGAATACACTAGAAGCCAAAAGGATTATAGGAAAAATGAATTCTTTTCTTTTGCTTCTTTACCAATATTTATTGGGCCAGCTTGGTGGGAAACTAGCTGTGATTCAAGAGATTTATGGATTAAAAAATAATGGGTTCTATTCAAATTTTTAATATAAATGCTGGATCTTCTGATTCATGCTCATTTATGAAAGTGACCATGAACCCAAATTTATATTTCAGTTTTGTATCCTGAAACATTTTCATCAAAAAATCTATTAAATAAAATGGAACATTTTTTTAGTGGGTGTAAATGTAGTTGTAACCCCAAAATATAACCATAAGCATAAATTTGAATAATGAAAGTAACCTTTCCTCTTCAAATCCATAAATTTTTGATACATATTTCCATTCAAATTCATTAAAGGCAAGCCTCCCATTTTTTTTGACTTTTCTATGATGATACCTTCTATTCTTCTTCTTCGAGAAGAGTTATTGTTCTGTGAATGGGAATGATGATTTTATTATGGTATCAATATACCAAACATTCCCTCAAATGATTCATTTTGCGCCCTACCAGATTCTTCATTGGTAAGCACAATTAATAAATCCTGTAACTTCTTTATTTGTCCCTCCCAAGAATTTACCTTCCTCTTTCTCTCCTTCCAATTCCTCTTTCTCCTTTCTTTCCATTTTTATACTTTCTCTTTTTCAATTCCCTCCTAATATCACTCAATTTATCTAATTAATTAAGATATCTATCGCACCTTCTATGAGTCTCTTGGAGCTCTTCCTCAATCATTTTTAATTCTTATTTTCCTATGAGATGGAAATTGAATTAATATCAAAACGGTCAATTATCGTCAAGAAGATGCCTTTATTTTCTCTTGGTTCTTTTAGTTCTTTCGATTTATACAATTTTCGAATGATGATAAGTTGCAGTGTTTGCTACTACAACCATTCTTTTAATAACTAACTAGAATAGCAACAGACCCAGCAATTACTTGTTGTTATTTTTTTGGCTTCTTCTTTCTTTTAATTTCTTGTCTTTTGGCATCTTGGTATATAAATAGACAAAAAATTATTATACGCGTATTGGGTTGCACAAGAAACCCCTATTTTTTTTTGACACAATTCATTTTTTTTTTTTTTACAATTTATTTAATTTATTTTTACAAGACGAGGAAACGTGAATGTTGTTTAGTATGGTGGGTGTTTGGTATTAAATAAGACATGTTGTTTATTGATGGTGAGAGGTACTTTATTTTTTTGTATTGATTTATTTTTATTGTTTTATATAAATGTATTGACATATGTCTTTTATTTTTTATATAAAATATCTTGTTAAAATCAAAATGTGGAACAGAACTTGTAGTGTCTCTTTAGGTATTTATTACATAAGATCCTTGATAAATAAAGTTACATGTATGTTTTTAATAGTGAGTGCCATAATTAATTTTTGACTTTTGACCTTCGAACTTGGATCTTTGAATTCACCAAACCAATTTGGGCTGCATGTATAATCAAGGCAACACAACTGTTGAAAAAGAAACAATTCAATTATGAAACAATTCAAGAAGAAACATTTCGATATGCAATATTTGATTTACAAATGTTGAAGTTCATTTGAAATATTACAGTCATTCTTATGTTCCTTGTGTTTACGAGGCTAATTTTGACCTGATGGATCAAAAGATACAATGATGCAACTAAATTTTCAGGTGGAAATACGTGGCTTTGGAATTTATTGAAGCTGCATCAATGTCAAGGATGTCTTACCTACAGCACCTAACCAGAGAAGGCTGCAGACATGTTGGCTGAAGAGTTACCTGCAACGATCCTACCTCTAGGGTGAAGATCGCTGGCTCTGTGACTAAGAAATTGCAATCTGGAGGTTGTTTGCAACCTGATCGAAGAGTTGCAATGTTAGGTGTACATAACCTTCTAGATCTATCAAAGCAATGGGAACCTGCAACTCATTTCAATCAAGCTCAGGAAAGAATTCAATTCTGGAAATTACATCTTTTCTTTTTTAAAAAGCCCCTCCACGTTCTGGCATCAAGAGGAAAGTCATAAAATGGTTTTGTTTTATGTAATTATTTCCTAAATTTCCCGCTTCTTTGACGATATCCAAATTTATAATTTTGGGCTTTTGCCCAAACAGTCCCCTGCCCTAGCACAAAACTTTGTTTGTAAATGGATGTGCTCTTACATTAGCTTGGAAAATTTTCAAAACTCTTTGAAACTGATTTAGACACTATTAAAAAACCATTCGAAACTTGTTTCAAAATAGTTTAGAAAATTATCTGGAGTTTAGAAAGGCAGTTCTAAGTGTGCCATTCAGCAAAACAGCAACCCAGGTTACAACCTCCTGTTCCAGAATTTCAAATAATTTGCAAATGCCAACATAATTCTAGAAGAGAAGATAACACAAAGCAATCGTCATAAAGTGCCAACTCTCATCAGTGGCCAATGATCATATGGTAACAGCCGAGACTGGCCTGAGGGGAAGATAAGGAAAGTTTTTGTCCACCTTGAAAAAACCTTCCAACATGTTCGGGGAGCTTTCACCCGTGAAAAAAAAAAATTCCATGGTGCTGAAAAGTATTTTAATTGTGCGGACCTGCATGTTGTGATAGGAAATTTTTATTAAATCTGACACCTGTAATCATATCATCAAATTTTATTATTCATAAAGAACCATAAATTGTAATCAGGGGATTTCTTTTTTTGATACCAGAAATCTGGGTAGACGCACATTATTGTTTCGAAATCAGGTTCCTTAAAAAGTTTGATTTCTGCATGGTCTTGGTATTATTTATTATTGAGATGATATTTTGTCAATGATGATATATCAGATGTATTGAGTAATCATCATATTAGATGAGGCGAGGAGGTTGTTGAAAATAAAAATAAGTAAAGAAAATGAAAATGAGATCTTGAAGGTGGAGAGGAATGTTTTTAGAAGAGGAGAGGAATGTTTTTAGAAGAGGAGAGGAATGAGTTGGAAGAAAAGAATAAGTCGGAAGCAACACAGACAAAATGAGAAAACAAAGTAATTAACTGGACATGACTTCCACAAAGGTAAAATTACAAAGTGAACATAAAATTATATATAATGGGATAAGTGTATATGAAAAATAATAACAAAAATGATGGATCTACTGAATACCAAAAAGCAGTTGATTTTTTAGAAAAAGATTTTGGTTGTGGTCGCACTTCAAAGAATTCCCCGAAGAACAATTTGCAGAATTACACGAATCCTTTCAAGCTCTTCTCAAGACAGATTTTTGATGGCCCAAATTAAGGAAATGAATGGTGGATCAACAAGTACTAGTAGGCGCCTTAAAAGAGACTAAAAGAATTTTCTATTGTTGGGATCATAATACACTACTTTTCCAAAAAATCTCTCAATATGCTAGGAATTGGTAGAACTTACTTTGAAAATATTAGAAGCCACCTGATAAACGTTGGAATATATCATGAGTTCAATGCGGTAACTTTAAATCTAAAATTAAAATTGAATTTGTATGGCGACGATGATTGGATGGTGGTTATTATTATTAATTGTAGCTGGAATCATATAACATACAATAATGCTATATCATAATAGTTAAATCATAATCTAGTTCAGTGAAAGTACTCTGAAGTAAATACTAGTGGATGGTAAAGGAATTGTCAACAATTTATTAATACGGTTTTTATACTAATTAACTTTGTTTCCAAATAAAAAAAGAGAATCAACTCTATAATATACAATCATGGGTAATTAAATTTATAAATGTAATTATTTATCTAATAGAAAATCGATATAATAATAGTTTAGATTGATAAAGATCATGGTCTCCACTCCAATTTTGGTAAGGAATGGACCTTCGCTACCATGGTATGTATGTATTTAGAACATGACCCTTCCAGCATCTCTATTTCATAACACACACTCTCCAAAACCAGGCTACAAGTTTTATTTTTTTTTTTTGTGAAGTTATATTTTTTTTTGTGTAGTTAACAAATTTAGGATGTCTGAAATTCTTGGGTCGAATGTAAACCGAAACGAACCGTTTGGAGCTTTAACTACAATTGTTGACCTTTACCAAGGTTTATTAGCGGTTGATTTTATTTTAAATAATTCTATTAAAGTTTTATTTTATTGTAATTTTCAATTGAAAATTTCCACATCCGATAATTAGTGATTAATTTGTTCTATAATTCCTATGCTAAAAGAACTTGAAGAAATAACCGTTTTTTCAAATAAATAATATCATTATTAGATCTTTTTTATCTAATTATTGAGCTAAATTTTTTAGATATTCAATGCATTTTTTGACTCCTTCGCTAGAATGGATTAACCTGTACACCTCAAATTCCTCTATTAAACGAAATGTGTTATTATTTTGAAGATTCAAATTCAATTTATAAGAACTATGACTATAATAACAATAAGATTTGTTATTAATACAGTTAAATAGTGCCAAGTCTATAAAACTCATGGGGATTTCTTTAAATTTTATATTATCTGCAGTAATATCAACATTTTGTTTGCTATGCCATATTGCATGTTCAGGATTCTTGGCTATACTTATTATTGGATTATTTATTTTATTTTCATCAATTTTAAAAATAAAACTTTTATCAGTTTTAATAAAATAAGCAACATTTGGAGGCTGTTCTTTTATATTCCAACAAGTAGGATTATAGCCACCAACTAATTCACCGGTTCCTTTTATCTTCATTATAACCACAGTTTGTCCAATATTATAGCATTTATTTTCAAAGACAGATCTAGAAAATCCATGTCGAGATCCACAAAGAATTAATTTAAAATCATGAAAAGCATTATTTTTGTTATAAATTCCACTAATCCATCCAGAAATTAAACATTTTATATCTGAATTTAATAATTTTCCAATCCCTGTTCTTGGACCTTTTTGAATTATAAATCTGGGTTGATAATTATCAGTAATATGATATTGAAGAAGTTCTTCATATATTTCTTTGACAAATATTTTTTTATAAGGTTTGATTTTTAGATAAAAATCATTTGATGAAATTTGATTAAATCGTATTAATGGAAGAATATCTTCTATAATGCTTTTCAACTTGATGAAATCATCTTTATTCCATGTGGATATACTTTTTCCCAATTCTTCTTCATCTTGACCTATTCCCCATCGTATAACTAAATCCCAAATATCAATTTCTTTAAATTCTAAATTATCATTTTCCAATATAGTCATAAGCATAGGTTTTTCAATCTCTTTAAAATCATTAGATCTTAAAAATGATTCTGGATTTTCATTAATTAATTTGTTGCAATAGTCTTGAAGTAAATTGAACAATTGATGATGTGATGAAATTTTGTGAATGCGAACTAAGTTTCGCTTGATTGACTCTTTTTTTTTGAAAATCAAGTGATTTTGTAAATCCTCGATTAATTCATGAATATTTAATTCATCACATGCTTCAAGAAGTTCAACAACTTCAATTGTATTTAAACTATCTGTATTAATGATTCCATTGTAAATATACCTTTTAAAAATAAAAACAAAAAAATATTATTTTTTTAGATTTTTAAGTTACTATGATTGATTAAATAACAAGTTAAACAATTCTTACGTTAAAATAACTTCAAATACTTTTGGAGAAATATTTTTTTTTTCGAATAAAATAACACCATCTTTAGATTTTTTTGTCCAACTATTAAAAAAGGCTGCATTAAAATAAGAGGATCTTGCTTTTAAAATGGTGGAATGGGCTTTAAAAGTTTTAACATGTTGACCCTCTCCGATTTTAATTTCAACATCATAATAGTGTGCTTCATTCAACAATGTTGTTAAATCATTTAAAAGTTTATTAATATACTTTAACGGTAAAGCATTCTTGTCGAAAGTAATAAGGTTGTTAAATAATAAATTTATATTATCTAAGGATGACATTTTTGATGATTTTGTTAAATAAACAAATTCTTTTCCTTTATGACTTGCATTTTTGTGTTCCAAATAAAATTTATAAACTGTCAGTTTAAAATTTGACTATTTTTCAAACCCTCATTTCAACAAACATCGTTTCAGTGAAATTTTTTTTTCAACAAAACAAATTTTATATTTAAATCACATTACAACCATAATTGAAAAAGTTGTCTTTTTATCCATAAGAAAATCATAGTAATGGTTAGGGATGGGAAAATGCAAGGATTTTTAAAATTTCATGCGCAACTTTTTTTTTTTCGAAAAATTTATGTATTTATTTATTAAAATATAATAAAAATTAATTAAACGTTAGAAATCTTTTTTTAAATAATTATTTCTATATTCAAAAAAATGCATGGTGCTTATACCTGCTCCTATCTACATAATTCTGGTGCCATTTGCGGAAAATCTTGTATGAAGCCTGCAGGATGTCATTTACACTATAAAGCCAAAAAACGTTTTCCATGCTCCGAGTGCAGTAAGCCTACTGTCTCTGTTTCTGGCCGTTACCCTTTACATATCCGAGGGTTTTATGTTGCTCAATACTATCATGGATTACACACTAATACATATATTTTGTTTATCTGGAACTTGCTCTGAGCCGTTTTTATCCAAGGACAATTTTTTCAGGGAAATGCTTTAGAGATGGTTTCTGATATGCGGAAAAAGAATTTTTCGGTTAGATTTTGGTTAGATTTAGGTGCATATCAGGAACTTGATCTGAGCCATTTTTATCCAAGGACAATTTTTTTCTGGAAATGCTTTAGAGCCTGTTTCTGATATGCGGAAATAGATATCAGTTGGAATTTTCGGTTAGATTTCGGTTAGATTTTATAATTGTTATGCTATTTGGCTTTCTAGCCAGGCTATGCTTCGTTCATAGATATTCATTACATTCATATCTATTCACTTCGCATAGCCCTTTTTAATGGGAATCTGAGTAGCATAAAATTTCGTTAGATTTTTTTGGTATCAGCTAGAATTTTTCGGTTAGATTTTTATAATTGTTATGCTATTTGGCTTTCTAGCCAGGCTATGCTTCGTTCATAGATATTCATTACATTCATATCTAT
>CAUDNR010004348.1:4923-36698 GCA_958430865.1 Entrophospora sp. SA101 | reverse complement strand
TTGTACTATATTTTAAATTGATATTATTGTCAACTTGATTAAGAAGCTGTTCTATTCTTTTTAGAATTTCTACACGAACTAAAACTATTTTTTTTACACTAAACTAACAATAAAATCATGTCTAGCTCATCTGCTCCATCAATTGAAATTTTCACCCCTTTATATATCTTTTTAAAAACCACATCTTTAGATAAAATTACCATTTCCAATATAATTACTCAACAATGGGAATGTGTCAAAATTAAGGATAAAGAACGTAGATGACATCTTGAATCATTGCAAAATATTAATCAGGTATTTTTTACCGCTTTGATATTCGTATATTGGATAATAAAGTGATGAATAAATATCTAGACATTAATAAGTATAATAAGATTGAAAAGTAACATATTGTCAGCGAGAATCCCTTTTATTATACTTATTATGATGATTTTTTAAGACAATGATGCCGACTATTTCTGATTAGGATGGATATTTGTGCAAAAAAATAATGATGCCTTATTAACCCATCTTTATATTTATAGATGTTATTTATTAGGAACGAACTAACATCATTAAAAAATATGGGGCTCTTACATGGGAAATTCGATGAAGAAGTGAATTGGAAAGATTTAGCCTTAAATAATATATTGCGTTTGAAGAAAAAATCAAGTGATTTCGTTGGATAAAATTTATATCACATGATAACATTGCATGTCTGAAATTTAAGCTGTTCTAAAACTCAAAAACTTTCTAGACAATTAAAATTTTAAACTGTTGCTACTATTTCCCTTTGTCTACTCTATCATTATAATGGATTTTTTTTTTTATAATTTGTAATGCAAAAGTTTTAGTGCTTTGAAGTCAGGTGATTTTATTTTGAGTTATAGGTGGCCTGCACCATACTATATAAATATATAAAAGATATAGAATATGATAATCAATTCCACTATCTGCTTTTTAATACCTCTTTTCAAATTGGTAAATAGAGCATTATCTGCCAAATGACCACTTAGTAGTGAATATATATAATCAACACAATATGCCAGAACTGGGTTTCTATTTTAATCAAATGTATTGGTTATTATTATCTATTTATTTTTAAACTATATAAAAGATTACAAAAAAATTTTATTTAAAGAAGGAAAAAAAATCTTTTATATTATTCCTAATTTATTCTTTGTTTTTTTTGCTGGTGTAGTTTAATTGGAACCAATTGACAATGCGGTATCTACATTTGATCCATGATGAGGATTCTTAGTATTGTGTGTGTGAGTTTTGATGGTGTTAGTTGAAGGAATTTTTCTTTATATTTTATTTTGTTGACATTATAATAGGTATGTATATCTTGTGCAAAAAAATTTGTATTTCTTAGTTTCTAGACTTGTTTGTAGAAATGAATGAGTAACATGTTGAATATTTTAGGTAGGACATGATTTGTTTTTTTAGCAGTTATGTTTTTGAAAGAATTCAGAATATTGTAAGTGAAAATTATTATTATTATTAAAAATTAATTACTTGATTTCTTTTTACTGCTTATACGAGTAGTTTCTTCCATAATCAATTATGATGATGATGATGATATTTTATTTTTAATGCTGGTGTAAGTATGAGCAGTAGCTACTTCTACCATTACTTGTGTATTTAATAAAAACACGGATATAGATGTTGACGATGGTGGTGCTTTATTGTTTCTCTTGTACAAATATGAATATGAGTTTAAATAATTTCATTTACAATCATTTTGTGTATTTGATGATATGTTTTCCAACATTTTATTTTAGGAGGAAGATTAATGATTACATATAACATTCCTTGTAAATATGAAGGCTATAGTGATGATAATGACAATGGTAATGATTATGAGATTTTATTTCACAATACCTACTTAATACAATGAGCATTAATGAGTATTAGTACAATGCACTTTCTATAAAAATCCCAATCAAGGCCATGTGGGGGGTTCAAACAGTTTTGTCACAGAACCTGTAACTTTATAACCTTGAATTAAATTAATCTGAATTCTTTTTTAAATAAAAGGCCTATTTCTCCTCTTTCAAATAAAAAATCGTTTGTTTTTTATAATTCATTGATTACTAAAATAATAATTTTCAAAGATTGTCAATAAAATCAACTGGAATTTTTTGTTACAAAGTCATATAACTTTATGATTTTAAATGTAATAGGTTTGACAATATTGTTATAAAGATTAGACATTCTTATCTTTCAAACAAATAAAGGTTTAAATTTTTTTGGTATGTTAGTTACTAAGATATTAAATTTTAAAAATACCCAATAAAAAATATTTTAGTGTGAGGAACCCATTTTGCACACACCTTCCTGACAGAAATTTCCCTATGTAAGATGGTTTCAATGGGAACCACTTGCTGAATACAGTCAAACCTCAATAAGCCGAACTTTTGGGAATCACAAAAATAGGATCAGCTTATCAAAATTCGGTTTATGATACAAACAGGGCTGGCAGCATAAAGGTTAAAACCTAATTTAGTAATAATCATCTTGACTAAACTTAACATATGACTAAATAGTTAGCCAGTTTAGCTAAATGCTCATTTGAGTTACGCAGCCCTGGATACAAAACGATTTTTATTGATTGTTCAAAATAAATTCGGCTTACAACGTTATAATATCCTCGTCTTTTTATCAGAACTTGACATGGTAAGAATTGTTGGGTATTGACCATTTTTAAACTGAATTTTATCATTATAAGATGAATTTTTAAAACCAGTTTATGATCATATTCGGCTTAGAAAGTTATATTTTTATTATTTTGTACAAACCATTAAGTTCAGTTTATCAAGTAAAGTAGAAATTATAATAAAATTCAGCTTAAACGAAATAATTTTTATTAAATATGATTTGGTTAGCCAATTTTGCATCGTTATAAAGCGGAAATCGATTTATGGTAGTTCGGTTTATCAAGGTTTGACTGTATTATTAATTGTAATATGGGGGTAGTCATTTATAAGGTAAGGTCTTCAATAATATTAATGTTTGAAGATGTGACAGCATTGCGGGGATGTCAAATGTCTCAATCCAGTGGTAAATTGTACATTTGGATAGTGCCTTGTCACCTTTAGCAGTGACCAACTCCCTATGAATGTCGGTAGCATCTTTACCATTCTTCCAGCATACCCAGATGTAGTATCATTGGTTTTCACGTGTAGTATTTTCCATTATTGTTAATAGGCAATATTGAAAAAATTATTTCTCCACAATTGTCAAATCCAAATTTTTTATTGCAAAATGATTATTCTCAAAATGGGAAATTGCACAGTGTCAAAACTTTTTGAACCCCCCATGTATAGCTGATCCTATCTACAAAATACAAAAAGAATGTAATGTAGTATTTCTGAACGACCTCTATTGATGTAAAATGGGTAAGATCTCTAATTCAAAAATATTCCAAAAGAGTCATACATGTGATGGATGGCATTAAGATTGCTTTTTTTACATCATGGACCTTTTCTAAAGAAAGGCCACATTAATTATATGCTAATAACTTAATATTTAATTCGAGTCTAATTCACATTACATTGATCCTTCCAACAATAACAAATGTTGATAAAGATTTATGTTAATAAAAAAATCCCAGGTAACTATATATTTTTAATAAATTTGTTAGTCCATTTTTCTAAAAAAGATTTGTTGATTCAATTTTTATTTATTTTCATTTTTGATGGTTGGGCCCTTTTCAATTATTCCTTAAAGCTTCCGACTCAATCTTACAGTGTCTAATTATTTTGGTCAAAGTTGCAAATATTCTATCACTGTCCAAAAATATAATGCCAAAAAATCAAACTAAATCCAATGTATTTGTTAAATATTTTTGATTAATTGCTGTATTTTTGTAAAATATTTTCAAGTACATTAGATTTTGACAAGTTTGACTAATTAAATCAAAGAAGCTCTTCTAAATATTCTTTGTTATTTGGTTTACCGTTAATGTTCAAAACTTCAAGAGTTCTTTTTAATGAAAACGGTCAAGCCTGATAAAAATGGCCGATAACCAAGAATATTTAAATGTAAAAATTCAATATTTGGAAATAAAATTTTCAAACTAATATGATAATCTTAAGGTTCTCAGGTTTTGAAATGTTGGTATCAATAAAGAGTTTGAATGTCTCCTCCTGCGCTACTATTGATTTTGAATGTTTCTTTGAGATCCGAATTCAGTTCCATTCTTTAATTTTGATTGTAATTAGCTATAATTAATTTGATCTAAATGAATTCCCTCATGGTTGATTTTAAATTCCAATAATTTTGCTAATTTATCAGAAAAATCGAGAAAAGCATAGGAATAAAAATGTAAATAAAGATTTTGAAAACAATTATTAAATATACATGATGCAAAATCAATTTTCAAGCCTTTTGATAGTTGCATAATTTGAAATAAAGTCCAGCGATCTTTTTTGTAAAACTCAATTCTTCACGAACAACTATCAACCATCTAAACCTTTCAAAGTATAATTCGGTCGTAAACCTGGAATAATTATATACTTCAACTTAATTTAATGTCATGTAAATTCTTATCTTCTACCAATAAACAATTAATTAATATATTTTGATGGATTTCTCCACAAAGTTGAATATTGGTATTGTGCCATTTCCTGTACAGTGTTTTACATTCATAGTCTTCAATGTATTTAAAGTTAAAAGGTGGTGACATTTATTTTTTTTAAAAAAAAAATAATTTGTGCAATTTTATTTAATTATATATATAAACATGTATTCACCCGACCAATTAAAATCTAAATAAAAAATAAAAAATCTAACAATGAATTTTTTTGTCTTCATAATAACTTTAGGTAAATTCACATTTTAAAAATCCTAAATCTTGGTATTTTTTTAATATATTTGTTGTTCGATCTCTTTTATCTTTTTCATAACCTCTCATTAATGCTGCTAGTGTTATCTTTAAAGGTTTAGGTCCTTTCCAATTCTCCATCAGAGTATCTAAAAATTTTTCACTATCAAAGTTAACATAATGTTTAAAATCCAACATATTTAAATTTATTGGCAACGTTTGTATTAAAGCACCCAAAATTCTATTGACATCCCATGTGGGTTTTGTTACCTCAATTGTAATAAATTTAATGTATTTTAATTTAACACAATTGTTGAATATCAATTCAATCAATTTTTGGTTTATTTTGTTATAATAAAATGTTGATAAATATTCTAAATTTCTGCAACATTGTCCAATTGATAGTAACAGTTCTCCCAAATTTTTCTTCTCGCCAAAGACACTTACTTCGCCATCAATATCTAGAAGTTTAAGAGTTTTTCCATTGATTTTGATGAAATCAGACAAGTCTATTAGAGATAGCTTGCGATCGATTTTTAAATATAAATATTCAATTTTTGGTAATAAAACAGATTTTAAATATTTTAAACTGGTGTCATTATAAAACAATGATAATCTTAAAATCTTTAAGTTTTGAAACTTTGGTATCAATAAATTGTTTGAAATATTTTTTCCATTGCTTTTATAATCAATTATTGAATTTGAATGAAGCAATAATGCGCCTTTGAGATCATCCGATAAACTTGTTATATTGTTATGTGAATAGATGTCCAATTTTTTAATTTGTTTTTGTGCTCTAATTAGTTGAACCAGATAAAAGATAATATTATGATCGTAGATTCCTTCGTAATCTATTTTTAAAACTTTAATGTTTTTACATGTATTTGCTAATTTATTAAGAAGTTCATATTTTTTAAAAAATTGGCAATCTAATTCGTAAAGGTTTTGAAAGCATGCATCGAATCTATGATAATCAATTGGCCATTGACAATCAAAGCCTTTTCCTTCAAACTTTTTGATAGATCCTGCATGGTCTAAAATAAATTCTATTAATCTTTTTCCTAAACAGCTAGCCATTAGTTTCTTATATTTAGGGTAGCGAAACCCAAAACATAATTCAGTTGTAAACTTGGCATAATTGTGTAATGGTGTTTTTTTCAACAGTTTAAATTTTAATTTAATATTATGTTCTGCCAAGAATTTCTTGTCTTCTGCCAATAAGCAATTAATTAATATTTCCATACTTCCATAAGAGTGGAATGGGTTTTTCCATAAGAATGGAATATTGATATTATGCCATTGTTTATTAATTAGAATGCAAGAATAGAACGTATGCTTCTTGTCAATATAATTAGATATCTCTAGCAAAATTTCAGGTGGTAAATTAAACATTTTTTTTTCAAAGAAAGAGAGAACATTGATATTTTTTTTACCAATTCAATTTTCGATAAACCAATTAGATTTAAACAAAAATGTGATAAAAAAAACATGATGCAACAATTGTACTACAAATACGATATGGGGCATGCTCAAATTAACATTATACCAAGAATTTCAGGGATCAAAATTTAATAATGTGATTTATTAGTATTAGTATTTATACTTACTGTAATAAAAACAACAAATCACAAAATAGGATCGGCTTATCAAAATTACAGTCAAATCTCGATAGGCCGATTTTATCTTTATAAGGATGCAAATTATCTTTAATATGATTTGATAAACCGAACTTAAAGATTTGATGTTGACCAATTTAAAATTCGTCTTATAATGATAAAATTCGGTTTATAATTACCTTAAAAGCAAATAATAGTAATACTATATACACTTGATATATCATCATAAACCAGATTTTGATAAGCCGATCCTATTTTTGTGATTCCAAAAGTCTGGCTTATCAGGATTTGACCGTAATTGAGAAACTCATTATATCAGATCCACAAAGAACAAGGTGAAAAAATTGCTCAAAATAAATGATACCTTGCTCAATAATAATAGTGTATCTCTGACCCCTTAATTTGAATATTCATAATTATATATATAGTGTACAATTTATTATTATTACCTGTTTATTATTATTATTATTCGAATTATTCGTAAAACAAAACAATTTAATTTTCAAGTTATCCCATTCATTGAGTTACTCGTTTCATTTGAATTGGCTATTTTATTTGTCCTTTATTCATTTTATTTGAAATATCCAAATGTTTCCCTTTCACTATCATTATACAAAGTTATATTTAAATTATTTTTATTTTTATTATCATTATTTATTATCATTATTGTTTGAATAAAATTTGATTTATTATATTCGAATATAAACCCTATAATGCTTTCGAATACTTATATAATATGTATATAAACCATTTGGACATTGTAGAGAAGCAGGCATTTCTACTTGACAAATTCAATTAGCTCCCTCTTCGATAAATGATCCCAAATAAAACTTTCTCTGGTTTTCCATGTTTTATCAATATTATTATTGGTCATTTTTTTTTATTTGTGAAGTTTGTTACAAATATTCAAAAGTATTTACAATATTCGAAAGTGTTTACGAATATTCGAATAAGAACAATTAAAAAATTTTTTTGGTCTTTCACTTATATTTTTTTTTATTTCTCTTTATTCCGTGATTTATTAACATTTATTTTATTTTTACAGATTAAAAAAACCATTCCAATGGGCAATGTATTGTGCATTTTATACATTTGGTTTGTTCCTATATATATAAAACTAAAAAAAAAAATTATTATATCTAAAATATGATTATATTTTATATCATATACACTCGTCTTCTTCATCTGGTATCCATAATGGTGACGGCAATGTATGTAGTGATGGTGATGCTCGCGATAGTGGTAATGTTAATGATATCTATAAATATAAATATAAAAAAATTAAATATAATATTATATCTACTATTGATGTTTCAGTTTACACTTACGGTTCGATGACATTTCCTTGGATCTGGTCCGGTATTATAATTTATGCGTTTTTTAGGACGAAGATTGCAATGAGCTGCATAATTATTGCATCATTATTTATTTCTATTATTGTTGGTAATATGAGATTTTTGTTTTAATTATGGAAGGGGACACTACCTGCCTGAATACACCAGTCTCTAACATTAATACAGTTTTTATCTTGACTCATCCAAATCCTTTCTACAAAATGATGTCGCCCCGTGCTCTCATTTTTATTGAATAATTTCTTCAATGCTATTATTTTTGGTATGTGTTTTTAACTCAATTGAAGTATCATCATTGCTCACAGGAAGAGTATCGTCAATAAAAGCTGCATTCTCGGTATATAATAATGATTCGAAGTATTGTTATTATCACCACCAGATATCATTATATTACGAGGAATGAATGAGGATTAATAAAGTGCCTTACGATTTTCGGAATGTGATTTTAATTCACTTGAAGTATCATTATTGTTTTGACTGTCACGTTCAGATTTTGATAACCAACCTTTATAATTAATATAACCATTAGCATCATTTTTCTATTACTGTAAATATATTTCATTAATTTGCCAAGCTTACCAGAAATAATTTTTTATTAAATCATCTAAATCGCCTACTATATAAGATATTAACGTCATGAACCTTTAATAATTGTATAAATACATTATTCCGAATATTAATATGTGAATTGTTTAAAAATGAAGTTGTGCTAATCAAATACAAAAGAAATTTAATACCAAGTTGCAATGGCCACGCCATTCTTTTTAAATAACTAGAATGACAACTAGTTGTAATGTCGTTATTAGGTCGTAATGTCATAATATAGACCAAATGTAATAATCAATGTATGTAATCCTAAAGAAATCTGAAGACAAGGTTATACAACTTCCAAAATATGTATAGTTAAGTTTGAATTAACTTTTGAGTTACATTAATTGATTAATTGCAAGCTTTTATATTCAATGCTCATCATTAACCTTGTTTTACGAATTTGCTGCCTCTTTCTTGCACCTAGAAAGCTTCGGCGAATCTGTAAGCACACTTTTATGGTAGAATCAACAACAAATAAAGCACGGCCCTGTTATAAAGCAATGAATGTTTTAGTGAAGTTCCTTGCTTGCTTATTTTACTTTGGCTGATCAAATTCAGCCGTACATTTGCAAGATACTTTAACACAATATAACAAAGCGATATGTGATGATGACTTTGGTTAATAAACGCCAGCACTTTATATCTGGCAGAACAATCTTAATAAATACATTTAAATTCTTTTACAAAAATAAAAATATTTATGCTTAACAAAAACCAAAAATTAAACTTTTGCTTTCTACCAAAGCAAATAACCAAAATTGAGTTTCAAAACTTCAGAGTTCTATATGTAGTTTCTATTCGAATAAGGTTTATTCGGATTATTTGATTTATTAGTTATGAGTATTCAAATTACATTGAAAGTTTATTCGAATAAAACGAATAATTCAAATAAGAACCTGTATTACGAACAGAAACTCTAGTTTTATATCACTCTGAACTCTACTGTTTAATTTCCGACTAAAAAGTGTTTTATTAAACAAAAGAATTAATTTGTTTATTACAGAAATGAATTAATTGAAAACTTCCTGCCTCTGCTCTTATGAGCAAGACTCTGAAATATTAGTCAATTAGTTAAGTACTAATAGTAGATAATAGTCATTAGTAATTTTTCGCTTGTCAAAAGTTATGATTAATCTTTAAAAAATTACCATTCCACTCGCTAATTTTAAAAAATATTCTTCTTTAACAATCTTATCGAAGATAGTTCGCAAAATAAAAATGATTGACCAGCACTTCCGTCTTACCTAATAATTGCATTACGACATGATTATGACATTACGACTTATGACAATTTTAAAGTGGATGCCTAAATATATTGGTGACATTACGACATTACAGCATGTCAAAGTCATAATAGTTTCGGCTGCATGTATAATGATTATAAGAAGATGTCAAGGCGACATGATAAACAACACATTTTATTGTTTGTTATACAAAATAATTTTGTATCATAACCACCATTATTTTACATACTGTATATTATTTTATTTTTTATTAATTATTTGAAAAACTTCCAATTCATCATATTTACTGCCAGATACCATTGCTATATTGATATTATTGTAAGTCACTGGCCTATAATAAACATTACCATCTGTACTAAAAAAAATATCACTACCCTTACCAAAAATTGGTAAACGGGAAGGATTACACCGGATTGCATGTTTACAATTATCATTGATAACATAACTAAATTGTGCAGTATTAATATCATTTATATTAGTTATATTAAATATAAAACTTTCTGTTGTATTCTTATATATCCAATCATTTGCATTCCAATCAAGTGGATTATAACCACCAATTATTTGCTCCGAGCTTTGTATTTTGCCAACTGCAAGAGTTTTGTTGATATTGTCACATTTTTGATGAAATGTAACTACACTTAAACCATCTCTAGTGCTACGATATAGAAGTTTGAATTCATATTTAACTTCACTGAATGAAGTGTATGGTGGACTTTTCCTATCAATCCAGCTTGCAAAAAGCAAAGTAAGATTTTTATTGATTGTTGATGATTCAAGTGTTGAGTTTAATTTTGAAATTCTTGATGGTAATAAATTTAATGTTTGTTGTTTATCTGGAAATAAATAATAATGTGAAATATCCATCCATAAAGCTTTAGGAAAAAGCATGAGATATGGCATAATTTTATTAAAAAAATCTTCTTTAGAAATATCTTGAAATCTTATTAGAAAAAGAAAATCTTTTAATGTGTTGCCCAAATCAACAAAATTTTGGGATGACCAATCTTCAAGGTTGACATTATTAATTTCTGGATGCTTTGCTACTCCCCATTTAAGAATATTTTCCCAAGTAATTATCTCATCAACAGAAAAATCTTCTCTTTTGAGAATTTCTAATAGAATTGGTTTTTCCAATGATTTAAATTCATCTGATTCAAATAATTTTTCACTATATTCACAAAATTTTTCCAAATAAATATTTTTCAATTCTTTAAAATTTTTGTTAGCATAAATCAATTGTAGAATTTTAACTGGATTTTTTTTAATATAATCTTCACAATTTTCAATAAAGTATTTCATCATATATTCATAAAGTGACTCAATACCAAATTCACCTGCTGCAGTTAATAGTTCTAATACTTCAACACCAGAATAATTTTCAAATTCAATTTTACATGTATATAAAAATCTTATAAAATAAATAAATAATTAAACAGATTATTAGAATTATTATATTAATATAATAAATAAAGAAATTTATTTGAACTTACTTGAGAATAGGTTTGAAATGTTTTTCACTAATATTAGCCTTCTTAACAATATAATAACCATTTTCTTTTGTTGCATTACTCAATTCATTGCTGAAAAATTGACAATGAGCAGATATTATAGATGCATGTGCATGAACTTCTTTAATGTTTGGTTCCACACCTACATATATTTTTACATCATAAAAATCTTCAGTATTTAACAACCTTTCATTCTCATTAAAATATTTTTCAATTATTGAATCTGTTTTTAAGATAAAACTAGGATGTTCATATGTAGGTGTACTATCTGTCAAATGATCATTATTTACTGTCAATCTTCGTCTCAATCCAGTAGTGTAGTTTTTTCTATAGATTAATGTGAATATATACTTTAGTTGGAGTCAAAAGATGTTTTAATTTTAAAAGTCATAATAATAATTTATGGTTTTTCATGTTGTTCTTCTTCTCATTGTTATTATTAATATAACTTACATTGTACGAACAGCACCTTTTGCTTTAAAATTTGACATTTTGATTTGTTTTCCGTGATGAATGAATCAACCTAATTATAAATGATAATGTCACAAAAATGGTCAGTTGACGATGTTTAAACAAATAATTCTTTTCTTTATGTTATGTAAGAAAACAACAAAATCAATCCCGGTGCAACATTCAATCTCTATTTCAGGATTAATTGTTGATCTTTTTTTAAAATGAGTCTTTTTTGGTAATTTTATTTGTAAAAAGGAATTTGCAGTTCACGAAGTTGGTTACGTTGTGATAAACGCTTTCTATTGATCATGATGTGATCATGTTGGGTGGGAAAAAAGAAGTCAACATGGCATGTTGATGTTGATGTAAAGGAGGTCATGAAATCAACTTTTGTTAAACTTGATTTTTGTGAAGGAATTTTCTATTTTCAAGAGATGTTAAATTGCAAATGATCATTTTCTTTGTGTTTGCAGATCAATGAATGTATTTATTTCTTTCCAAGGGTATAAACCTTTCTACTTTCAATGACACCTGATAGGCCTTCTGTTTTTTCTTTTAACTTGTGCTTGATTTTCTCTGCTATCTTCTTCCATGTTGAAACCAACATGAATTTAAAAATTACAGGAAAAATCAATATCTACCTTTTTTTTTGTCATGAAGACAAAAAATGCATTATTATCTATTATACCAAGATAAAATCATTTATTTAAGAAATATTGCCTTTTTGATCAATTGATGAAAGAGATCTTAGCAAGGAATTACTTTTTTGATTAATTATCTTAAGCAAACAATAAACCATCATTACTTCCTTCCCCACAAACACTAAGATCGCTATCTTCTTCTCCACTTAGTGTGGATTATAATTTTTATGATGAAGAGGAATTACCAGGAAAGAGGAACCGTCTACGATGTCCTATTCATTGTAAAGGGAAAGAAGCTACCTGAGATGTCTTGTTTGTTTTTTACAATGTTTTATATATTGATTCATGTGATTATTGATGCATCTGATTAAATTTAATAGTAAATTGCAATTAAACATAAGTAAAACAAAATTTTTTCGAATCCCTGTTTCTATCTTATGTGAATATTATAAATGACAATAATATTACTGGTGAAAACACAAATGATGTGAATTAGTATTTATTAAGGTTTGGCTCAATTGGTTAAACTGTAAATTTTCAGCTCGGTTTTTCAATTCAGAAAAAAAAAATCATTTATGGATTCCTTATTTGGATTATTCTGCTGATGTAGATATTTTATAAAGATTTAACAATATTAGAATTTAAAAAATCGCCTGCCAATTGACAATGCTTAACAAATAATAAAGCATAATGTTTTGCATTCTTTTATGTATATACAGTGTGTTGCAAAAAAAAATCAAATTAATTAATTCGTATAGAAATATGAAATATTTCCATTAGATACATAATATATATTTATTTATAAAAATTAGAATTATACACACCCTCTCTAAATGCACGCTCATGAGAAATAGTAACATGTTCCCAAGGAGGGTACACTTAGAGGGGGTTGACTGTATTTGGTTTTTTTTCCTGTATATTAAAAAAGGTGGTGGTGGTGATTACTCGCTACTCTAGTTATTCAATTAATAACAATTTGTAAAATATTGTTAAACTTCATTATAGTTACAACATAATTGAAATTTTTATGCTGGAAATTAACTTTAAATTATTTTATAAAATAACATTAAAAATTGATATAAATTTAACAGAGATGTAAAAGCAATGTAAATTAACACACTTCGAAATTCCCTGATGTAGCTTGTAGCATAGGTCCTGTAGAACATGCATGCGAAATTTCTTTGTTTCCTGATTTTCTGTCATTATTATGTTAATTATTCGAAAAAGAAAAAAAAGATATAGTAATAGGAAATCAAACTTTGCACGCCCAAATATTACTAAATTACAAATTTTATGTGAGAGTAAGAGAGATAGAGATGTATGTTTGGTTGAAGTTGAATTACTATTATCTTGGAAATTAGTATTAGAAAACGATTTTCAATGTAAATCAATCTTTCAAGAAATAGTTTTTGAACTACGTCATGTCATAAATAACATAAACAAAGCCATTTATTTATTTATTGTTTGGTCTCGATTTATTTAATACAAAAGCACATGTTGATAATAATATAATTGAATGTGTAAAAATAATACAATGTAAAAATGATACAATAAAATAATCTAATAAGTAATTACATAAAAAAAACTTTATATATTAAATCATAATATAAGTAAGAAGAAAGTACGAAAGTCAAGACGGCTCCAGAGATGTTGACTATTCTGGGGGCACTGGTTATGGGGATGAAAGACCAGAATTTGTAGACAATTCGTTCACCAATTCTACAAGTTTTTTAATTTCGGCTTCAGACTTTTCTCGCAAATCAACATTTTTTATATTTCTTGCATCAAGTTTTATAACTTCAATGTTTGCACTAAGTTCATCGACAAAGTTAAATCTAGTGCAAACTTTTCTAAGATCAGCACAATATTTATGAATATTTGTGTATTGTTTATTGGCAGTAGCTTCGAGATCAGCAAGCTTTGTTTTGTAATTATCTGCCTTAGATTTATGCTCATCATATTTCGCTTTCATATCTTCAAGGACTTTGTCAATTTTTTTTGTTTCTTTGATTACTTTAATCCTTTTATGCAAATGACTGAATAAAATTTATAATATAAAATTAGAATTATTCACAAGTAAATAAAAATGCATTATTGTGAAAGTAGAGATTACCTCGTAGGGCCACATCCACATTTTTTGCATACTTTGTAGTCGTTCATGCAATAACAATCTCTAAATGGATGTTCTCCAGGCGTTGGAGTAAAATTAAGTCCACAATTTTCATGACAAAAGATATTGTTCGTCTTAAAATGTGTAATACAAACTGTACTATGATTAGTAGCGTCAACAATTTTCGAAATTGTGACTTCTTCAGTTTTTGTATAGTTTTCATATTTTTTCTTATCCTTTTGAGCACCATCAAGGAGATCATGCATTATTTGAATATTTGCAATGACTTGGGATGTTCTAAGAATCTCACATTTGATATCGTCCCGAAGGGATTTCATTTGTTTAAATACTATAGTTCGGATGGGAGCTAGTCGAGAAATTTTTATTAGCATATCATTAATTGTTTTTTCGGATTCCTTCCATTGTGAGTCAAGACGTTTATATTTATCTTCATCATTTAACCATGTTTTAGGATGATTGCAGAAAGCTTGGTTATCCACATAGAAAGTTTCCTAAATAAATATAAAAAATATAGAAATTTGTAATCTATAGACATACATGCATACATAATTAATTAAATTGAGTGGTTATTACTAATTAATACTAACACTTGGCTCTGCAAAATCAGCCGCAAAATCTTTTACAGAAAAAGAGGCACTCATTTCTGTACACTTTGTTAAAACTAGAAAAAGATTATTCTCGACAATGGCATTAGGTATGTTATTTGCCAGGCGAACCAAAGTGTTTTTTGCTGTTGCGGTCATCCGAGATTCAGTTCCATTAGCAACAACTACAATTGCCGATATTGAACCGACGCGAATTGCTGTATCAATTATCGCGTGGATATTCCTGTCATCTTGATCCACGCCATTCGTATCACTCAATCCTGGAGTATCAATGAAAATAAATCTGTGAGCTTTATTTTCTGGATGATTGAAGCAATAGGTATGGCATTCTGTGGTTTGACTTTTTGTTTGATCATTGCTGTTAGCTTCGGAGCTTCTGAATCCTGAAATAGTGAAAAAAAATTCAAAATTAAATTCATTATCTACATTTGGTGATTTTTTATAATATTTTTAAATATAATACTAATACCTATCTCAGTAGCATCGAGATGATTAGTTGGAATGACAACTTTCAGATTATCAAGAGTGCCACCCCGAAAGAAATTTGCCATTGCGTTAATTAGTGTTGATTTTCCAACTCCAGTTCCGCCTACCAAAAGGATTTTGTAGACATCTGGTGGACCACCAACCTCGCTAATACTATTTGAATTGATTGATAGTCGTTCTTTATCAAAGTATTCGACGCTATCATTCTGCTTAAAGTTATCGTATGGAGGCGGTCTTTCTTTATTACATTCTTTGACGAATTCATCCAAAACGTCCTGGTAGCTCTGGAATTGGTTGCCATGATAATATTCTTCATATTCTACACGGGGCTTTGGATTGTCATTTATATCGTCACTATCTTCACCTCTGACAAATGCTCGAAACTTTTTGTAAACTTTTATTAACTTGATGAACATTGTTAAAGAAAAATTATTTGAAGATATCTTTCAAAATAATTTAAACGTGAGAGAGAATTCAAATATATGTATTTATATATAAGATCAAATCAATACGTATTCCTGAATAGTCTATTTTAAGTTAAATGATTTTTTTAACAAAGAATTTACGTAAAGATAAGCAATTTATGTTTGGGTGCAAATATTCGAAATTTTATTTTTAACACAAAAAAATTCCGATTGTTTTATTTCTTTATTAATCGTTTATCAATCAATGGAATTGGCAAATTTATCCAATTCATTTTCACATAAAAATAAACCATTTACATAACGACAATCTATTTTTGTTTCGAATGCAAATATACAAATGAGAAATTCAAAGGATCAGATAGATAGATACCTTGAAAAGTTTAAATTATTTTGGCGGCACATGATATAAGTTCGAGCGCAAATATTCATTTGAAGTACTCGTTATTCTTTGAGGCTCAAATTATTATCTTGAAAAATTTAAGGTAATATTAATCTATATTTATATGCTAGATAATCTATACTCTAAACTTGTTTTATATGAGTTAATTTTAATCAAAACGAAATATTCATTATACTTTTTACACAAAAATTCTAATTATAATCACAATTTATCATCAATCGACTTTCTAAAAACGTAGCATTCATAGTGTAATGATCTAATTTTAAACATCTTTTTGTTATAAATGAAAAGTTCAAAAGTTAAGTGACAAACAAATAAAGTCCTTTTTCAGAAATTTCTTATCATTTAAATTTGACGTTTGGTTATTGACCAATATTATGAAACTATTTAGTGTATATCTTTAACTTTCACCAGCACTTTACCATATTAATATAATAAAACTATTGTGGATCCCTCTAATGTACTTGTAAAAACTGGCAGGGTTAACAATACTTTCCTTTTTCTAAATTCAGGTTTTCTTTAATGATATTTGTGATATCTCGTGTAAGACTCTCAACAACTCAACTCCAGAGGAATGGGAAAAAGGTCCAATTTTCATCAAGAAAACAACAAAAATTTTATCATTATGCGTTAATTACGTGTATAACACCACCACCAATGTTGTTTGCTAAATTCACTACCATGAAGTCAAAGTAATGAAAGCAAAAACCTTGTTTTATTGATTAAGGTAAAAGATCACGACTAAAGTAAAAATTATGACTATGTTTAATTGAACAATTGAAAATTTCCATTCATTGTTTCTAATCCTGCGTGACCTAATGAAACTACCTTGAAACTAGTACTAGTTTAAAGTACTAAACTTTTCCGAGACCCAAACTGCTGAGGAAAGTGCTCGAAATGACTCATTTGTCTGTACTGGGGAGGGTACCTGATCTGTGCAGTAGTGAAGTTATGCATGTGAGACTTTTCAATGGGAAAGGACCATATTCTAAAAATTAAAAATAAGTTACTAAAAATTTATATCTTATATTTTTGAATTTATAGTAGAAAGTTGAAGTAAATTGATAATTTTTTAAAATTTCCACCTTTAGCCATCGATAAAAGGCAACAGTTCACTTACTATCCAGTTAGTTAGATGATTTGTCTATATCATCTTGTAAAACTCTAGATAAAGGTCGTATATTTTCGATACATTCATGTAAGCTCAATTATTGTTTACTTGATTGAGGTTCAATTGGTTTGATCAAGTTGTTTTTAGATAAATTATGAACATCTCTTAGATGAAAGATCGTTGACAAATTCTATATGTTTATTATTATTATTTGAGTTAGTTGGAACTAGTATTATCCATTATCATTATTTTGTTTATTAATCCATTATTTATTTATTCAGAAATCTCTTTCATGATCAAAAGGTTTACCACAATTATTATTACAAAAGAGGCTAGGTCGCATGTATGAAATACAACCGATTGATTAACTAACTTGATTATTTAATATTTCAGAGCAGAAATTAATATTTTTTATAAATAATCTGTTATGTGAAAACATTTTCACAACTTAATAAAATACTTTTGTATCCGAAATTAAATTGTAGGGTTTAATTGTCTATTTGTTATCAGGGTGGTATAGAACTATGAGGTTTGGTGTTAGTATTAACAACGAGTAGTAGGGTTTTATTTGCTTTGGTGGAAAGCAAAGGATTTCTTAAAAATCACTTCTTTGTATTCATCAGCTTTGGTGCAGAAATTTGCAGTTTCTTTTAAAAGGTTACTTGTTTCAACTAATGACTTGATGTAAATGAAACCAATAACGCATTATTCTTGGATAATTTTTTGTTTTTTTTAAAACACACATGGGTTGTGTAAGATAAGAAAGATGATAATTAACCAATAATTAATTAATAAAACATCACGATCACATGAATCATGTAAAAATTGTAAGTCCAGGCCATTTAACCAAGCATAAAAGGTTAGTGTATATTCACGTACAACACTGTCGTAATAAATAAACCATATACACCGCGCGATTAATATTAACACAAATCAATAAAAAATCGTTACACCGATATTATTATTTTAAATATCAATAACAACAACAATAATAACTACACAGTAGCTTCCAATAATATTGTTTTTCATTTTTCAACTCTTTTTTATTATTACGAATCATAATAAATAACACTTACTCTTACATCTTAATTATTATTATTATAATGACTATTCCATATTGTTTTTATTATTTAATTCTTTTTTTTTAGCAAGGTGAAGATAAAAATAATTTTATAAATGATCGTTATTATTATTATTTCTTTATAATAATCTATATCTTCTACATTATTCCCAGCTTTTACTTCGAGTTTATGCAAGCAAGTATAATAATAATAATAATAATAACGTTTTCATTAATTTTGTTAGTGCACTAATACTTTAAGCGAAGAGTATGTAGATTTTCAATACAGTGATTTTAATATAGATGAAGAAAGTATGATATACTAATGTTGTTTGTAAGAAAGCGTGTGTTTTCATGAATTTCATTTATGCTCGAGTATCCTGAGTTTGTTTCTTTTATTATTATTCAATAATTAAAAGGTTTTTGATTTCTAACCTAATTTGGACAATTTCGAGTAGGTCAGACCTTTAGGGAAATATGTTAGGAACACCTCCTTATTGATCCTATTATTATTGTTATAGATCCACGAGGAAATTAAACTTTGCGTAGATCTTTATAATAAATTGCGTTGTCCTACATCTATACAAAATTGGCTCTTTTCTGTTTTTCTGTTTTGATCAATAAAAAAATAAAAAACAAAAAAGTCTTCAATAAAGTAAAGAAGTTCTTTTTACTTGCCAACTTAATAAGAGAGTCTTATGATTATTAGTATAAAAATGTGTATATACTTTTTCAACAAATAGCTATGTCAAAGGATTTTATCTTTTGGTGTGATTAATATTAAAAAAAATCGGCAAAGGCTTTTTCTAAAAGATCCGATTATTATTTGGATCATAACTTTGGGCGAAAACTAAGTATTAGAACATAAAGCAAGTATTTATATTTACGTTAAATAACAGAGTAAATATCAAGGCATTTATTTTATATGTATTGTTGATTGTGATTAGTACATAGATAGATCAGTTCATTTATTTTATATTTTAGTGAATGGTATATAATAGTATATAGATTACCTATTTATTTTTATTTTAGTGAATAGTATATAGATAATACTTGGGTTTTTAATAATTCAAGCAAAGTATAATGGAGAAAGTTGGAACAAGAATCACCAAACAGTGAAGCAAATGTGTGGCGAGTATTGTATGCTTTATATATAACCATCAATCAATTTTGCATAATGATAAGCTTGAGTTTCTACCTTACTATGAAATTTTAGATCGCTCAAAAGGACCAAATAGCGAAGGACTTATCATAGGAACAGTTTTTTTCAATTGAAAACGAAGTAAGTAAATATATGACGAGGATTGTATGTTTTATATATAGCCACAATTTATCTTACATAATAATAAACCTTAGGTTTGTGTCTTACTATAGAATTTTAGATTACGCAAAAAGACCAAAAGTTGAAGGACTTGTCATAGGAGCAGCTTCTTTCAATTGAAATCGACTTTAGGTTAGATAAAACGTATGGCGAGGGTTGTATGATTTATTATATAACTATTAATTATTTTTGCATAATAATAAACCTTATGTTTCTATCTTACTGTGAAATTTTAGATTACTCAAAAAGATCAAAAATTGAAGGACTTGTTATGGGAGTAGCTTCTTTCAATTGAAAACGACTTTAGGCTAGGCGAAACGCGTGACGATAATTGTATAATTTATATATAATCATTAAAGATTTTTGCATGATAATAAACCTTAGGTTTTAATCTTACTGTGGAATTTTAGAACACTCAAAAAGACCAAGAATTGAAGGCTTGTCATAGGGGCAACTTCTTTCAATTGAAAAACGAAGGTTAGGCAAAATGTATGACGAGGACCATTAATTATTTTCAAATGGTGATATATATATATTAGGTTTCTACATTACTGCGAAATTTTAGACCTCTCAAAACAACAAAAAGATGGACCATATTAATCATGTAAGTTTTGTACAAGAACCACACAATTATCATTAAAAACTTAGATTATTATTAAAAGTAATTAAAAATATTATATAAAGCTTGTATAAGTATTACACAGTTTAAGTTCGTAGATAATTTGGTAATTATTATAAAAAGTTTGTTTTGAGGAATTACATATATATAATTTTCGAAAGTGCAAGATATTTTGTAAAGATAATTTTTATGGAGATAGGTTTACGCAGATCCACACTAAATTAATTTCCTGATGGACTATATATTCTATCCTTCCAAAAGCTAAAGATCTGATTGACCTTTCGGGGAATTGTCAGCATCCAGTGTGAATTCGTTAGTATTAGTATTAGCATCAATAAATAATCAAAAAAGAAATGATCTATATACTTTTTAAATGGTAATAATAATTGCAAATTTCACATTGTGTTCTCAATTTTAAAACTTGTTGCCAATTAACAAAGTTTTTTAATCAAGTTAACAGGGACTAATTTTTCCTCGGTTAGAGTCCTACGATATGGATTTATATTATTATGCAAAAAAATCAATTTGAGTCAGAAAGACTCTTGCCCGTTTTTTGCTGGAAAACTCCACATATGTAAGTATTTCAAAATGACGTTTTCAAATTGTTTTAATAAAAAATGGGGTTTTTGAGAGGAAGGCTAATTTTAGAGGTCACAATAGAACGTAATGGACTTCGGCAGAATTCCAATTTTTCAAATCCTTATTGAAAACTATTGCGTGGAAATTAAATTTGTACTGCGATAAGAATGAATTAAACAATTTTAATCAGTTAAATCAACCGATTAAAATCAATCTCTGATTTTTTCATTTGACAATACAATAAAAATATGTATATTCTACGCAAACACCTGATTCTGTCAATAATTCATGCAGATTATACGTATTAGTATATTGTTTTTTGTATCAAATAAATAAAGTGCATCACCCAAGTAACAATAATACCAAGGCCACGCAAAATGAAAGAAATATTCAAGTAATCAAATTTGAAAAACTATTTCTGAATAATAATGATATTAAATCTAAATATTGATTGATCTTAGGTGTATCAGATTTAATAAGATTTCCCTTTCATGAACATGTAGGCGCTTTCTTCTACGAGGTGTGAATTACCGACAAGTCAGAGGCTTCAAACAAGTGAGAGACTTTGACGGTCTCCTTGATAACAATGCAATTTAACAAATTTTAGAGCCAACGTAACCCTCTGAAATTTGATTGCACCATCATACACTTAGATCGTGAGGTTATGCTAGTCTTTGTATTTAAGAGA
Organism: Entrophospora sp. SA101; assembly: GCA_958430865.1. Lineage (NCBI taxonomy): Eukaryota > Fungi > Glomeromycota > Glomeromycetes > Entrophosporales > Entrophosporaceae > Entrophospora > Entrophospora sp. SA101. The sequence continues at coordinate 15,058 of CAUDNR010004348.1, read as the reverse complement.
TATCAGAATTTTTTAAATATTTGGGCCCAAAGTAATTTCCAAAGAATCGGTTTTTTTTTGATGCCCAAGGGCAGTTTTTCACGTATTCGATGGCTTTGATTGTTACCTTTACCTTTGACTTTTCTTAAATTTAATATATTAATATATAATATAATTACGAATATTGGTCAAGATTGATTATTATTACGGCGAACATAATTACCATAACGTATATTATTTAAAGATAACATGTTACCAATACTATCAATATATCAACACAAAAAGGTATCTCTGGTTATTAATAAATAAATAATTTTAATTAATTAAATGATTATGTTTGAGTAAAAACACGAATACATCAATTTTTATTTTTTACTTATTTCGGAGAGATTTCTTCTTGGATTGAAAGTTAGAAAGCTGTTTTAAATCAAAATAACGCAAAGAAAAAAATAATAGATAAAAAAAATGACTATCTTGTTAATCGCTGGAAGACTGTGAGGCTGGAAACTGGAACAAAGACATTTCTAAATTTGGACAATTATCCCCAACATTATTTTAAAGAACTGGGTTTTCCGGTAGTACCAGATTCAAACCGGATTTTATTTAGTATAGTGATAGCTTGCATATAAAATAGGGCCTCCGAATAGCATGCCATCAGACCCTTTTCTATAATAAACATAATAAGTGATTTTAGGCATATTAATATTATTCGCTATTGTCAAAGGCAGACCTCTATTTCGGGCCATTATAAAATATAAAATAATACAATTTCGAATATATATTTATTTATACTAGTAGAACTATATTTGTTTACGTGTTTATTTTTTTAATGTGATGCTTTTTTTACAATTTCAAAAATGCCAAAAAAATATATTAAACATAGAAAAAGAGAAAATAATGAAAAAGAAATTGCTGGATAAGTGTTTGTTAAAAGAATGGTTGTGGTTATTGCCACTCATTGTCACTCTACAGTCGGCGCTCGATATAGTGAAGTTTTGGCTAGTACAAATTTGGAAACTATCTGCATTAATATCCAATAAAATTCAATTTTTCTGAAGATGGTTTTCAAATTTGTACTAGACAAAACTTCACTATATCGAGCACTGACTGTAGTTTCTTTTTTAAAAATAAAAAACAATGCCACCAAACGCCTTTAAAAAAAGAATAAAGGAAAAAAATCAAAATCAAAATGAGTAAGTGTTTATTTATCATAAGAATGGTGTTATTGCCACTTGTCATCACTCTAGTTAACCAATAATAATACCTATCATTATTCACATTCTTTTTCTTCTTACAATGTGAACAGTCAAGTAAATATACAGAGGCCTGGTACAGAGTACAGTCAACCCCCCTAAGTGCACCCCCTCGGGAATGAGTGAGAGCGTGCATTTAGGGAATTAAAGCATTTTATTGGCTGCACATATTGGTGACTCATGTGACACTAATTAAAATTTTTAAATTACAAAAAAAAATTCAAGACATGAATCTATCTATTGTAATTTGTTCCATTGTATTTATTTTTTTTAAATTAATATATTTTTCAAGAGAATTAACTGATTTTGCTTGTTCATTATATGGACAATTTCCAAACTTGTTAACTATGGTAGAAATAGGTTGATAAGAATGTTAGTTAAAATGGTTTTTGAAAAAATCAATTTTAGTAAGCAATTTTGGATTTACAATATTCTTTGTATCAATAGACATAAAAAATCTACCCAGCCTTTTAATATTTAATTAAAGAGTCCAAATAACTTCAGATACAATTTTGGCAATTAATAAAATTAACTTCAGCATTTATGAAAAACTATTTCACCATTATTAGGAGAGCCAACTTCAGCTAACATGCTTACACTTGACTCAATTGAGTGACTTTTTGATGTAATTAATTGAGTCATATGAAAAACATATAAGTAATTGAGTCAAGATACAATTAAAAATTGAATCAAGTCAAAGCCAATTTAAAAATTTTCTAAGGTTACATGATTAACAATGCATAAAATCTCGTGAAAGTCACAGGTGTGCATTTAAGGAGGGTGGTTTTATATAGTTGGGAATGAAAAAAGACCGTGCAGTGCAGGTATAAAGGGGTGCACTTATCTCTTAAGTCCCAAGCTTTGGAATGAGTGAAAGCATGTATTTAGAGAGGGTGTGCATTTATGGGGGTGTATTTAGGGGGTTTACTGTATTGAGAACCCTGAGCTGTGTGTGAATACAGGGAGATTTATATATTGGACTTTTATATTTTATTTTATATATTTATTGGACATATCACAAGCTGTATTTTACATGCTCGCAATAGTATCATTACCTATTAAAGAGGACAGTCCAGGATTCAATTCTATCAGTAGAATATAACTAATGATAAAACTAGCAGTAAGTATATTATTATTAGTATCATTATATTTAATATCAAATTTAATGATTTCTAAATTAATTGACCAATTTAGTTTGGAATAAAAGAAACTCTAAAAATATATGATCTAATAAAAGAAACAACAAAAAATATCCAAAGATCAAACTACAAACACATTTCTCAATACCAAAAGGATTATTTAGACAAAACCAAATTATTATCAGAAAAAATATGAATGATTTTAAATGTTTATTAATTACAACACGCTCTCCTATTATATAAATTTAACTTTTGATATTATTATATTGACTTTAAATGATTACAGTATATATATAATCTTTTTGTTTTTGAAAAAAAGGCAAAAATATATAATTCAATTATATGATTTGACCATTTCACTATATTTTTGAATTGCTTCTTCAGATTTTGTCAAGTATTGTTGATTCATTACTATTAAAAAAAACCATTAATATCATAATTTTGTGAATATTATTTATATAAATAAAAAAATTTCTGACAGAAAGAAAAATAATATACCTGTTCGAAATATGCATTTTGTTGATGAGGTTCTTCTTTTTTTCTTGTGAAAACCTCTTAATGTTGAAATCATAGTGGCTAAAGTTGTCCGTTTACTAATATCATACTCCCATGACTTAGTTATTCTAGTTATCAAAGATGTATATTGTGGTAGTAAGTTTTTTGGAAAACTTTCACATGCATTTTTATATTTCAAATGTTCATATAAATGCTCAATTTCTATTTCCTCATATGGCAAAGCACCTGTTGCATTAAATATTTCCCAAATCAACATTCCCAAACTATAATAATCTGATTCAACTGTGCAGTAATGCTTTTCGTTGTATAAACGCTGTGGTTCATGCCATCTTTTCCTAACTTGATTATTGATACTGTTTGGTAAACATGGTTTAACAATTTTGTGCTTATTCGACACATATACACTGTATAAAAAATTGGAAATTTTTGGTTTTGGAAATTCACCCCTGAATCCATTTTTAAACAGATATATATTGCTACTCCTCAAGTCCAAATGCAAAATGTGTTTCTTTAATGAAATTTTTTAAAAAAGAAATAGGTTGAGAATTAAAGGAATGTTTATATAGAAGAAAGTGCAAAAAAATAAAGTTATAAATAGCTCATAAACTTACTTCATGTAGAAATTCAAGTCCAAAACATATATCTAAAGACAAGCTTAGTTTGGCATCCAAAGTCAGTTTTTCATTTTCAGGCAAATTTTCATTGTTTTTTAAATAATTGTACAAATTTCCATAGTTAGCATATTCATAATGAAGTATTGGTTTGAATTTGTCTACAGTGAACCCTAGAAATTTTAAAATATAATCTGAGCCATTCAAATTTTGTTCACTATACATATAAATTTCTTTCTCTATGCAATCTATATTATCTTCATTATTGAAACATCTGGAATCTAACTCTTTTCCAAAAACCAGAATTTTTCCTTTTAACCTTCTATTTTTTATCACTAAAATATCATTAAAGAGTGTTTTATCTTCACACTTGTTGTCATTATTATAGGCTAAGTTACTGCTGATGTTATTCAATTCATTTTCGTTTTCTCTGCCATCAACAAAAATTGTAGATGTTATATACCATTCTTTTAAAATAATTTGCTTTATAAATTTATTAGATTGAGAAATTTTATTTAAAGTCTTAGAACTTGAATTAAGTTTATTTAAATTTTGTTCAATGTCATTTTGATTATTCTTTTCCAAACATTTTATTAACCCAGCATAAAATTCATTTAATGCATTAGTTTCTTTAATAATCCTAAAAATCCTAAAACAAAAACAACATATTTATATCAGATATAATTAAAATTAAAATCAAAATAGTAAATTTCAATTGGCATAAATCAATTATATAAATACTTATTAACAACTGGTAGATCATTGAAATAATTAATTACTTGGCCCATGAGTTTGTTTGTTGCTTTTACTTGTGTATTTTTTTTTAAGAAGAGAAGATGTAAATAATTAAAAAAAAAATTTTTTTAGCAGAAAGTTAAATGATTAATTAATTAAAATAATTTTACATACCATAACAATATCGATAAATCACTGTTAAAAAATAGACATAACCAATAATATACCTTTCTAGTATGGTTTGTAAGAGCTTTTTTTGATCACTGGAATCCCATTTCTGATGAAGATCCTTAAGATTTTCCAAATTTTCATGCATATATTGTGTAACTTTTTTAGTTTTATCAGTGTCAAAATGAATGCATTCAGATGATGACACATTACTAAAAACATCTAGAAGAATGTCATTAACCAACTTCATCAATGGAACCAGGCTATAAATATTCATAATAATAATCGAATCTTTGGAATTTGATCTAGCTAATGGAATAGGCAGTGATGAACATGGCACTTCTTGATGAAAATTGTCTTGATATTTGTCAGGTGGATGTGTTGGGCTGCGATAAGATTGAATAGGGGTTTGAGGGGCTGAAAGGATCTGAGAGTTTGGAGGGGTTGAAGGGGCTGAAATGATCTGAGAGTTTGTAGGGGTTGAAGGGGCTGAAGGAGCTGGAGAGTTTGGAAGAGATGAATTTGGAAAAAATGGCTTGGCTGGGCGATTTGGAAAGTGTATATAACTGTTATCATTTTGATGCTCATCACATAACCATATGACATTCTGGTTTTTTTTTATTTATGCATTGGACTAAGCCTCCAAAATTTCCAGATTTTTGTTTGCTTTTAACAAAACCTATGCAAAGCAAAGAATAATTATAATTGTAATTAGTTATGATAAAAATCGTAGTGTTTTTAGGGAGACAATTTCATGAATCTACTTACTTGCTAAAGCATGTATTCCAGAAGCATTTAAAATTTGACAATTACTTTCTTTATCATGTTCCAATGGAAATAAATCAGGATTAGTATCATTGATTTCTTTTACTCCAACACCTATTGTATCAATTGTCTCTTGAAAATATTGTACAACTTCATTTCTGTTGCCAATTTTTATATTAAATGTTCCTAAAAGAACATTGCTTATTTCTTGTGGAAATAAATTGCTAGTCTCAATGCATGATCCAAATACTAAGGCTTTAATGCTAATGATGATAATTTATTTATTACTCAATTTTAAAGAAACTCATTTTTTGTAATTTGTACCAGTTAATTTAATTAAAAATTTTTACCACAATTGTATCCAAGGTCCATATTTTTTAATGAATTCAGGAACTTTTCTGATTATATAGCCCTCTTGTTTTGGTACATGCCAATTATCATTGTGTTCACATACAAAATACATTCTGAATGGATTTGTGTACCAGGACCTGCAAAAAATAATTACAAAATAATTATTTGAAAAATGTTCTTTTATGATCAAATGATAAATCTAGTAAATTTTACTTACATTGGATTTTTAAACTCATGATGTTCAGGCACTATTATAAAAACTCGAGGTGTTTTCTCATTCTGTGTTTTCATTAACTAAAATTCATGTGTTAATCACATGATTGACCATAAACAAACAAACAAACAAATTACAAATAATAAATACCATTCGCAGAATCGTTTCAGTGAGGTTTAACACAGAGGTCTTAACCTCATCTAATTTCTTATTCATATCTTTCAAACTTAATTTCATTTCTTGATGATATCTTTCTAAGAACAATAAAAATTGTTCCTATATACATACAACAGCATAATAATTATTCATATGCAAATTTTATATTTATAATAATTATAATTTGAAACTCCACCTGTTGTAAATCAAAATTCATTTGTTTTAGTTCATCATCTTTTATATCTGGATTAAGTTCTTTGACCTCTTTTTCAATTTGCACTTTACATTTTTCATGATAAGTCTGTTCTAAAGAAACAAAGAATAGAAAAAGATTATTATTATTCATCACGCCTACTCATACTAAGAAAAGAATAGTTGCTTTCTACAATGGTTTTATTTTGGGCATGGTTAAAATCACCTTGAACATTGACTTTTGATAATTTCTCATAATATATTGTTTCCTTTATAAAAAATTACAACATTAATAAACTTTAAAAAAGTAATTGCTTTTCTAATAAAATTTTGTTCTTACCTTAAATTGAACTAAAGTCATTCTAAAATGATTTTATAGAAAAAGAAAATGATTAACTAACTGTGTGTATGTAAATAATAATATTAAAGCTATAAAACATTAAAATGGATTTATACCTGTTATTAACATTTTTTTCCAACAAATTCTCAATAACATAAACAGTGTGAGAATCCTCAGTAGTAGTTATTAATTTTTTATCAGGCCATTTTTGATCAGTAATATTCCAATAACCATTTTCAATGTAATATAAAATTAATCCAAATGAGAACATATCCATGGAAAATTGTGCTTTTGTATGTCCTCCATCCTTTTCAGCTTGTATTAATTCAGGACTGCAATATTTTATTGTTGTGGTTTTAGACACACAGGTTTTATCTGCTGTACATACAGAATCAAAACCTACCAATTTCCAGTTTTCATCATAAAAATACATTATATTTTTTGGTGATAAATCCAAGTGAACTAATTTATTTATGAGAAATGAGAATTAGCTTCATCAGAACCCCACAAACTTCATAGATAAGTCAGCAACAAAAATTCCTGTTTGTTATATGTTTTGACCCTTAAGGCTTGCATTAACATTAGAAAAAAGAACATAATTTGACCCATAATATATACCAACACTAAAAATTTTGAAACTGTCTAAACAAAAATAAATTTTACCAATTGATTGATTTAACTGATGTTAATCACTAATTTTTATAATTTATAATTTTTTTTAATATAAAAGATTTGATGTGTCTTTTTGAATGAGCACATAAAGAAAAAATTTTGTTGCACGAAATTTTTGGTTCCCTATTAAACCTAACCAACCTTTTTTGATGAATAATAATAAATTAATTGACCTGTTATTATTACATTCGTAAATTTTATAATTTGACCCTATTATAATCACTGACAAAAAATTTTAAATTATAATATGAACTTGACCAGCTGCGGCAGTAACCTATCTATGAAATTTGCGGGGTCCTGCTTCATCAACATAAATAAATGAATAATTAAATATGCATATTAATATATAAACAATTACCAATATTTTGATGTTGACATTCAGATAATGCTGCCACAATGTCCTACGAAATGTTTTTTAAGATACGTGTAATATAAATTTTAAGTTTTAGATTTTAGATTTAGATTTTTATGAGCAACTTACTTTTATTATTGGCACCTTTTCTGCTTGTCTTTGGGTCCATGTCTGGTGTTTGAAAAAAGTTTCTAAATCATATAGCGCACATTCACTAACAACTACCATTCTAGATGAATCACGATCTACAATTTGCATAATATTCTAACAAAAAAGAAAATCTAAATACAACATATATTTGTCTTGTTCATAGCAATGTACCCAAGAATTACCTTTGCCTCTCTCAATAAAACTAATGCATCTACTTCTCTTTTATATGAAACAATATTGTCATATCTTTTTATAATATAATATTCTGTTTCAATAGGTTTTTTATACACTCTAAACACATTAAGGTTTCTTCCATAATTAAATTTTCTGCATTTTATGTATATGCGCACACATATATTTAATTAGAAACAAAAAACAAAATTCTTGCAACAATAATAAATAATCAACAGCCAACCTGATTATTTGATATTCCTTGTCATTAATAGTAGTATTATAGTCATCATCATCGTTATTATTAATAACTGAATGTTGTGGATAACTCATACTTTAATTAAATTAATTTTTATAAATAAGTTAAAAATTTTATTTTACAAACGAGAACACAATGTGAACTTTTGCTTTTACACACAATCACAATCACACAATCACGCAATCGCACAATCACGCAATCGCACAATCACACAATCGCACAATCACACAATCGCACAATCGCACAATCGAACAAAAATTTACTTATTTTAACACACGTCGACATTAAAGTTAGGTTGAGTTTGGACTACGTCTTCGTCGCAAAGAGCAAAAAATGACAAACAATAGTCTATTCGTTTCCACTTTTTTTTCGTAACACCAATATAAAGAAATTTCTCTCGGGCAATTTCAGCGCACGGAACTCAACCTTCTACATTCAGCCGTCCACAAGCAATCAAGAAAAAATTCAAGTTTACGAATGTGTCGCTATGTGAGTACATTCAAACCATGAAATCATTTATCGTTATACAAAATAGTTAATTCATAAATAAAATCACAACTTAATCATTTATATATACACATAGGGATGGGAAATTGCATGAAATTTCAAAATTCCATGTGCATCGTGCGCATTTCATGCGGTACATTTTTTTTTTTAATAATTTTTTTTTTAGAAAAATTATACTACTTTTAACATTTTTTCATCATCACTGTCAATATCACTACCATCATTATTGTCATTAACACTATCATCAATATCTTCACCTACATTTGTAACTTTACTTATCTTTGGGGTTTTCCATTTATTATTACAAACTAATTTAAAAACACGATCATTTGTCAATTTATTTCGTTTTTTATCATGTATATAAGAAAATGTAGGAATAGAAAGAACTCTTGGTGCAACTTTTGTCAATTCAGGTGACACAGCTCCAAAATTACCTTTCCACCAGGTTAATAAATTTGCATTATTGGTAGATATCCATGAGTTGCCAAATATACCACTACGAGCTCTATATTGTAAAATTTTAATTTCTGCATTTTCTGCATGTGACATTTGAAAAAAAATCATGCGCATCGAAATTAACCAATCACATTATTTATTTAGAAAATGAAAATTTATACAATATACACTACCTAGACAAAAGTATAGTAATATATGAATTGATCGACATGGTTTCTAATCGATTTCCAAATTTGGAAAAAATCCCGACTGTAGTTAGTTAACCAGCCCAAACAATTTGCCAGGTATCTTTAGTTTAACAACCTTAATTGTTTTTTAGAATTTACGTTTAACACTTCATATCCATTATTGTTATATACAAGTAGTAATTGTTACATATTATAATAATAATAGAGGAAAATTTATGATATTAATTTTAATAGGTTAATAAACTATCATGGGTCAAAAAGTGGCAAAACAGCTATATTTAAACCAATAATTATTGAGGCATGTAAAGTTGGTGTCTGATCTAAGAAATTGCAATTTGGGATGTTTCAACCTAGGTCACAACTGGTTGCAGAATTTCAAATCAGTTGCAGATACCAACTTTAGAGGCATGGTTAGATTTGAATGTTAAATCTGGACATCCATTTTTTGGTAACTTTATGATTATAATTTGAAACTATTGACTATTTTTTGGTAGGCTTGTAAAGCAGTTAAAATACACGTAATACATGGTTTTGGAAGTTGCATGGCCTTTTAATAAAGCTTTTGCCAAGTTTTTCTTCATATAAACCATTTTTCAATGAAAGATTTGCATGTTTTAGCCAATAATATTTGTTTTGATTTTTTCTGGGTTATGTAACTTTAGAAATTTTGGAGCTATTTTTATAAATTTAAATTAAAAAGATAGCCAGATACTCAGAGTTTTATTTAGTAATTTTAAAGTACAAATCTACATGTAAAATATTATGCTATTTCTGCAGCGGTTCCAGATTATGGACACTAATTGATTTTACCAGTCATCCGTCATTTCACGGGATCGACATGTCTACTGCTGTAGCTATGTAATTTTTTTGTGAAACATTTCAATTTTTACTATTAAAATCGAAGGAAATTTTCATTTGCTACTAGTAAAACCACATGACATTTCTAAACAAGGAGTGTGAT
>CAUDNR010004347.1:29195-46847 GCA_958430865.1 Entrophospora sp. SA101 | reverse complement strand
AGGGGTTACACATTGAGCAGCTGTTCGATCAATTATGCAGGATATTATCGGATCAACCAGTCTTTATATATATAATAATAGAATATTTACATGTTCGATATGTTTGGTGATGATATTCACATGAATTAAGAAAAATGTTTAATTGTTTTAGCAAAATATATAATATGTATATAAAAAAACTTGCAAAGAACAAACAAAAATCATTTTTTTATAACTATTGTTAACAATAAACCGCCCAACTAACTTTAATTGGGAAGGGGGTTTTTAAGTACTGCCATAAAATTTTGAGCGACCAGTGTTTGTAGATTTAGATGGTTGACGCTCCGGATCTCTGATATGAGCAGATCTAACAAGTCCTTCATATTCATTTCTGTAATCTTGATCGGTTGGAGGATGATTTGGCAAGCTTTTGAGTAAAATAAATGAAGCAAGAAGTGCAAGCACCTAAAAACATGATAAATGAAAAAATTTTTTATATTAATATCCTTCCACAAGTTAATATAATAATAACACATTCGTCCTTCGATTAACTTTTTTACCTGAACGATTGCCAAAATCAATCCTAAAATACCCAAGGCCGTTTGATTACTTCTATAAACATTAGTCAGACTAGCCAAACAAGATTGATCATAACCAAACCATGGATTTTTTTCACATGCGTCAGGCGATGATTTAGGAATTGCACGATCTGTTGTATTTCTAAATCCACAACAGAAATACTAAATGTGTATGGCATTCACACAAAAAAATTTATATATTTAATTTAAAAATTTAATTAAATCAATTGATTAGTTGCTCTTTCTTTACCTTATGTTCAATATCACGTATAAGACCTGGTTGATCTACGTACGCTTTATCCCATGCTCTATCAAGAATATTCTCCACCTAATAATTGATCAAAAGTGAACGAATTAGCAAATTAACGAAAGATGAAAAAAGCATAGAATATTGAAGGTAAATTAAATAATTACATTTCTAGCATTAGAAAACATAATGATTGCAATGCTGACTTGAGCTATTATTAGAACTGTAAGAGTTATAAAGTACTGATTTATAATAACATTAATTTAATGATCGTTAAGGAAATAACAATTTCTTTTAAAGAAAAAATTTCATCAGATTAGATAAAAAAGGATACAGCAATTAAAACTTGTTTGTGTTCAATAACAGCACCACAACATCCAATCATAGAAATCAAAAGAACAAACAATCCAAGAATAAAGGATGCAAGAGGTATTGCGTAAGAAGCAAAATGTACATCAGTTGCAATCATTCCATAAATACTTGCACCAATCAAAATTAATGCAGAAATCTGAGCGAAATAAAATAGGGAAATAATTAATCCAACTAGCAATCAAAAGAAATAAAAATCAAAAAAGGAATAATAATTAGAATACTGACAGATGATAAAGTATTTGCCAATATCACGATCGCTCTTCCTGTTTCAACTGTTACAGCCATTTTTTATGTTTTTAAATTTTAAATTTTGAATTATTGAATTATCGAATTGAATGAAAATTTTTTCAAGTATTTATAGAAAAAGTCTCAAGATGGAGAGAGCGAAAGTGGAGAGAAATAAAAATATATATTTATTCACACGTACACTAATTAATTTTTATTATTATGTCGTATTTATTTATTATTTCTGACAAAAAAATTAAAATGACGTTTGAAATTTTTGCCTTTATTAAATTATGGTCTAGCGCATTCCGTAATTATCTCATCCTTACATCATAAATTTATGTGCACACTACACAAAACTGTGCAGAAGAATTATAAATTCTAGAAATGGAAAAATTAATTAACTTGCTTGCTCCTCTTACATGATGATGTCACAAGAGGTCACATGAGTCAAAATTTGATGGAATACTGGTGTATATAAAAATGAAACCTGAAACTTTTTATAATTGAAATAATAATCTGATTATCTTTAAATGTATTATTTTTGCGGTTCATGTTCAGTAATTACTATAAAAAATGAGTTGGTGCAAAGAGAAGTTCGTTACGGCGCGATTTTACTTAATATAAAGGCGTATCGTGGAAAGGGCAAATTGCGTTTATTTAATAAATATCATTTATTATAAAATAATTAATTGATAATTATAGTGGGATTAATTGATCATATATTGACAATTCCAGTTTCGGCCTCAACTTTATCAGTATTATAAAATTATAATTATTATAACCTTTCAATTCTTTAATTTGCTTGAAGGATATGATATGTTTATTAATAAAAAAATTTAATAGTTGATATTTTAGTTTTCCTCGCATATTTTCAATATATCTGATTCTTTGATATTTTCTTTTTCTTGTAAATTTAGGTGCAATGTACGGCATGATTTCATAAGTTTTATTCGATGACTTATAATCAATCAAACTGGTCCACATAATTCTGAATAACAACAATTGCCACTTTCTACTTATATACTTATTACATTTTTTTTAATGGTCAAATTAGAATGCCTACTTTAAAATAATCTAACAAGTCAAAATGAGAAAATTTGGCAAAGTTGGAAAATAGACCCTTGATGTTTTTAATCAGTGCCTCCTTTCCGTGTAGCATAGTAGTTCCGTCGCCTTGTCATCCAAGTGGTAGTGAAAAGGTTTTGTGGTCAAGCCACGTTTCTTCCCAATTGTATACAATTATAAATCATATATACATGGATTTCCTTAACAATCATTTCTGAAAATAAAATGAGTAACATTAAATCTAACATTAGAAGTATTCTTCTACGACTATGCAAATGCGTCTTGTTGTCCTAAAACAACTATGTATTTTTAAAATCTCAAAATTTTTAAGAAGTTTATTAATTTTCAATTGGACTTGGGCTGGAAATCGGACAAGACAAGTCTAATTGACGCATTACCATGCTAGACTGTCCAATATGCCAACTAAATACACTTGGTGGACAAAAGTTTGCGTCCAAAATTTCTTTTGAGAGCTATACTAATTAAAATATTGTAAGCTTATATCATTCGAAAACTCTTGTGTTTGTGACATTAAATTTTGAAGTTTTGTCATAAAAAAAAAGACAAAAATAAAAAAATAAAAAATGTTGATAGATAAAAGGCTTGTTTTTAATCAAGTTGGCCAACCATTGTTGGCAATGCAATATTCAACTCTTCTGGACTGTCACGAACATATTTTCAAGAACAAGAGCTTTTGAATGATATAAAGATTACAATATTTTAATTAGTATAGTTTTGAAATAAGAAATTTTGAATACGAACTTTTGTCCACCAAGTGTATGTTGAAAATAAATTTTTGAATAAAAAAAAGGTAAAATTAGAAAAATGGGAAAGTTTAATGTTTGCAATATGAGAACATAACATCAAATATAGCTGAGGAAGAAAGAACAGTTCCTGTTCTACATTTTCAAGTATTATTTTTTTTTTTTTGGTAATTCAAAAGAAATTAAATTGCAAAACTATAAGTTATTCAAACATAAAAATTGAGATAATGGTTTTAGGCAGATATTGTTCTTTTTTTTATTTTTTAAATGATAAATTATCAAGAATGTCGTATTATTAATAATAATTATATTGTATATACAGCATTGTATTAATATTGGTTAAATGTTATGCGACCATCAAAATCAAAATACCTATTTGATATTACTAATATTATTACTAATGGTTATGGGCAATTATTGTATATATAGCATCGTATTAATGTTTGATTTCTCCTATGGTCAAATGACAAAAATATTCTAGTTGGTATTGCTAATGGGTAATATTACGTACTGTTAACAATAAATTCTTATGTATTAATGTTTGTTTGTGGTTAAACGATGGATTACTATTTACCCGGCCATCAAAAATATTATTACTAATATTACTAATGGCAACAGGTAATGATTGGTATTGTTTTCTTCTATGGTTGGTTGAACGACCGATGTTTGTTACACGACCATCAAAGAAAAAAATTTAACATCAGTATCAAAGTTGGCATTATTATATTAGTAAATTTTGTTGCTACTATTAAATATAAATTTTCTATTATTCCATATTAATTTTAATATGGTTCATAAAAATAAAAATTCTGTTATTTGCATTTTTCCACAAAAATCACCCGCGATTGCTAATTTTAATTTAATTTCTAAATATTAATATGCCTAGCCTGCAATAAAAATTTAAAATATGCTGCGGTTGCGGTTGATTTTTGCGAAAAAATACACGATTATAAGGAATCATTAAGCCTAAAAAATTACTAATGATATTGGACTGTAGCCGATACATATCCGTGAAAGTGGCGACTAGCTCTAGCCCTTCGGGGGGGACGGTATACAGGGTTAACTGCCAGTGCAAATTTGTTACATAGATCCTAATAAAAAAAACTAATTGTGACTCCAATCGATCAATTTTCATATGATGCATGTCACAAGCAAACAATATAATTCGATAGATCTTGAACTGGCCTAAATTAAAAATCATATTTATTATTGATCACGTGATTGACATCGTATCGCATAATTAAATTTACTTTTGAAATTTGGCACCTTCTATATAAAGTGGGAAAAATTTAGGTGGAAAGATATCACGCGAAATTAATTAGTTTTGACCGATGAAAATTTATTTTTTATTAATTTAAGGTATAAATAGTGGTTGTGTTTTTAATAGAGTGCCCAGAAACATGCATTGCATGGTCGCGTCATATAAAAATTATTGCGACACCTGCCTTTGTGACCACTTTTTTCCTTTTTTTTTGGATTGCGACATGGAACACTAATCATTTGCATTTGTTTCTTTTTGGATTAACTTGATTTTATTAATCACTTGAATTTTCAAAAGATTTTAATTGAAAAAGAAACCGTCAAGGAAGAAGCAACAGAAATAAAAAGGGGGACAAAGACCATGAAAAAGAAAACAATAGCTAAAAGACATTGGAGAAGTGATGTGAGTGGACAAGTAAAATTTGATCAATAAAGAACTTATTGAAGCAGGATAATTTCCCATGATTGCTTTAAAAGATCAAGCTTTAGAGGAAGCTTTACTGCCAGTTTTTGATGAAAATATTGAACTATTCAATATAAGGAAATGTATTTATCAAAATTTATCCACGAAACTAAAAAATTATTAGACCCTTTATTTACTCACTTTTAGATTTAATTAACCCTGAACTGTTCAATCAAGGAGGATAAACATCATTATCGATTTTGTTCCCTTAATTTGGTCTTATTGACTTTGTTACTAGCTCGAAAAATGTAAGTGTTATCGGGAAAATGTAAGCGTTAAAACAAATGACAATTTTGCAATGATATAGGTGATAGTAAAGTTGCGATGTCAAACATTTTGATTCTTGAATCTTTATAATAATATAGTAATGTTCACCTTGTTGCCTCAATTAATAAAAACTGATTATCTAAATCTTTTGAAATGCATTAATCATCTTACACAACAATAATGACCGTCTTGGCTATTTTGGCCAATGTACGATAATTTTATAATTATTTAAATTTTGGCCGTTTTTCCATGACCAAATGCTAACTATATTGAGTTGTTTGTTGTGTGTGAAAATGGAAATTTATGTGAATTTGCAATTAACGTAAAATTCAATTAGCCAATCAGAATTTCGTATCCAAACACCCCACCCCAAAATTTCAAATAACAAATTTTTTTCATAAATATATACTTCTTTGGAAACTTGACATGATTTCTTTTTTGTCTTCTATTCAGTTTCGTAACATTTATTTGTTACTTTTCAGTGGAATTGGTAGTCGGTGGTTCTTCTTCCATATAACCTTTTATAAATAAAATTAATAAAAACGATCTAATTTTTAATTGACCCGGTTAAAAAAATTAACCGTTTATTTAAATAGTACTAGTATATCAGCGCGCAGTATGTTCACGCATCGACACTAAAGTTTCAACTAGTACAAATTTAGAAAACCTCACTATATCGAGTAGCATACTGTGGATTTCGAATTGATCACGTAAGGAGTATATATATACCATTTTTGGTATGACATGCAGCATTAATGTGACTATCTTATCCTAAACAGGCTGATTGGGGTATAAACTTTAAGACCTCCTCCCTCTCTAATTATATCTTCCATACTAATACTATAAATATCATCTAATAATATTACCAAATATAGTAAGTATAAATAAAGATAACCTTTTGTTATATATCAAAATAATCCCCCTAATTTCTAACCAATGAAAATCAATCAATTCAATTCGTTCATACATTTTACTAAAAATCTTTAGAAAAAATCATAAAAAAAAAAATCCCAAATGCCAAGATGTTGAATTCCATATTTACTGTTTTACAAAGATAAAAATAAAAAGATAATGACACTAGACATTTTTTATTGAGAGAATGAAAAATGATTGATTGTTACACTAGTGATAAAATTGTCTCTTCTTTTTTTTTATTTATTAGGAAAGGAAAAACAAAAAAGTTAGTTGCTTAAAATTCATCGTTAAAAATTTTTTTTACATAAAAATAATTTTGATAGAGAACAAATAAATGAACAATAAGAGTGGCGCCATATACATAAAAAAATTCGTCGTGTAACTAGTGCAAAATTAGAAAATCAATTATAGTAAAACGTTACACCAAATCCCCAACATACAATTTTTATAAATATTCTATTCTTGGGAATTGAAATTTAACTGTGTAAATTTGAAATTTCTATTCTCACTTAATTGTGTTACTTTTGTTTTATTTATAATATATACTTTTTACTTTTCTATTTAGTCCTATATATTCAATAAATTTTTTTTTCTTTTGAGAAAAAAGTCAAATAATAACCTTTTTTATTCAAAAAAAAAAAGTTTTTTTTTCTTTCTTTTTTTTCACCTCCTTTTCCTGTTTTATATTAGTATTTATATTAAATTTATATATTTCTCATATATTTAGAATACCATAGATTTTTTACTCCTTTGCATATATATATATGTTATAAAAAGTAAAATAAAATATAATAATTTACAAAACATCAATGGTTGCAATAAATTTATATAGGATATTTGAACTATCCACAGCGACAACAGCATGTGCTTTATTCATATTAAATAGTCTTTTATTTGTTAACTCACAATATGCAAATGAAGGTCAAAGCACATTAAACGATGTACAACCACTTAGAGCATGCAATGGAACAGATATTGATACAAGAGGTTATGATGGTTCTTGCAATAATATAAAAAGATCTAATTGGGGTGTACCGAATCGTGTGTTCGACCGTGTTTGGTTTGATCCCAAGTATGAAGATAATTTCACTGGAGCTCCATTTTTGAAAGTTGATTCTCGTATGATTTCAAATTTATTATCCGATGATGGTCTGCCAGTTGATTATGCCGGTAATCCGTTACAGGATGGTTTATTATCTGATGTAAGAAAATCAATGTTTGAAATTGTAAGTATATATATTTTTATTTTATTCTAATTTATTTTATTTTATTTTATTTATAAAAGTAACAATTAATTAATTATTCAATATTTTGTTTTACAAAAGTTCTTTGGACAATTTATTAACCATGACCTTGAAGATTCAGCTTTACAAAATGGTATACCAGGATATGCAATAGCAGACGTAACTCAAGATCCAATATTCAAAAATACAGCAGATAATCCATTTAATCCTAGTAAAACTCCATGTAAATATTATTATAATTATAATGATAATGATAATGATAATTATGATTATAGTAATTTGATAATAATTTTCTATTTTTACTTTACAGTTATGATGATAACCCTGTCATTGGGTCGTATACTTAACAACACATTTTTCCCAGCAAATACTGCTAACGCATACCTTGACCTATCTAACATATACGGTAATGACTCTACCATGAACACAGCACTTCGTGATCCAAATGGTCGTGGTTTAATGCTTCTCGAGGATTATAAAACAGACGGTGGTGCATATAATACAAAATTAGTAAATGTGACGGTTAAGCAAATGCCTCCAAGTCCTCTTTCCACCGACATTTTTCCAAATCTCACTCCTCCTCCAATAAACGCATCTGACGCCATGGTTAGCGGTGACACCCGTTGTTCTGAAAATATTCAATTATGTATAATGCACGCAATTTGGATAAGGGAACATAATTTTTGGGCAAAAAAATTATTAGCTGAAAATCCTACTTGGGACGACACAACATTATTTGAAAATGCTAGGCGTGCAACAATTGCCGAGTATCAAAACGTAATATTTTCAGAATACCTTCCTGCCATATTAGGTTTTAAAATGCCACCTTATTCTGGTTATGATGAAAATGTTTATGCCGATACCTCTGCAGTATTTGCCGGCGCTGCTTTCCGTTACGGTCATTCAAACATCCGACCTTATAATATTGTTGATGGATGTACTGGTAAACCAATTGTCATCCATCCCGACTACAGCTATCCAAATACTCACCCAAATCGTTTCATGTTTGTTGGCAAAACTTTTCCTGTCAGTCCTGTACCTGGTTCCACATTAACTCGTAAAGTGTTGGATTACACACCTGCTAGAATTTTGGCACTTGCGTCTGGGACGCATGGTGACGGTGTAGATAATGTTATTGTTAGCATGTTAAGAGAGCCAACTGCACAATTTGATTTAAAGATCACTAGTGCTCTAAGAAACATCCCTGGTGTCACCGATTTATTTGCAATTGATATTTCTAGAGGTAATATATATGTATATATATATATTAGATTTGTACGCGTTAAAATTTTTTCTTGCTCACACTTTTACTCTATCAATTTATCAAAACAGGTCGTTTTATGGGTCTTGCAGATTACAACACATATCGTACAGTATATCACCCAGCAGGAAGTGTCTACTCCAATGCAGCATGCGATATAAATGCAGCAACTGATTCTGTAGCATGTTTTCAATTAATTACTAAAGATGAGAAAGTTGCCACAAATCTTCAACAATTATATCAAAAAGTCAACGCAATGGACGCTATTGTTGGATTCTTTGCCGAGGACAGATTAGCCGTAACATCTCCACTACCGCCTACAATCACTAATATAATAAAGGATGAATTTGATAGAAAACGTATCAGTGATCGTTTCTGGTACGAGGGTACTACGTTCACCGATGCAGAAAAAGCTCAAATCAAAGCTACAACCATGAAGCAAATTATTGAAAGAACCACTGGTGTTAAAAATGTTCAAATTAATCCCTTCAAAGCACCTGTTGGTAATAATTTACCAACTGCATGTACAGCATAATTATTTATTTTTTTTTTAATTAGACAAAAAAGACTTAAAAAAAAACATTTTAATTAAACATTTTTCTTCCTTTTATTTAATTTTTAATGTACACACTTTTCTTCCTCCAAGAGTTTCTTTTCCGTAGTATATAAGTGCTAGACACATTATTGTAATATTACAAGTTTTGTTTACAAAAGAAAATAGATAATTTTATATTTATTGTTATTCTTAATTTTCTTATTATATTATATGTTATATATTGTAGTGATGGTTTTGGATATATTAATAAAAATAATTGTTGAAGATTTTAAATGGATGACTTTTATATATGTTTAATTTGAAAAAAAAAAAAATTTTGTTACATTATATAAATTTTTGTTTTTTGTTTTACATTTCTTCATCATCAATGTTTTCTTCAGGGAAATCACCAACTTTAACTTTATTTGGTCGAACAAATGCTCCATGTTTTGATGAACAGTTAAAGTATTTTTCACCTTGAACACTGTTCCCACCCCGAAAAATAAATTTTTTTTTTATACAAGTATTAGTGTTAATATACAATAAAAAACATTTAATTTATATATATATATATATATATATATATATACACATACGTTCCATCATGTTTACCAACAGGTTCATCATATTCAACACCGACCCAATAACCTGGTTTAAACTTTGTTTCTCCTATTATTAACATCAATAGTCATCATCATTCAATAATTACAGTAATAAAATAACTTTTTCCACTCTTTTTTACAACCTACCAACATATCTAACTGTTCCTCTTCTTTTCAAACCATCTTCACTCCCATCACCAAAATCAATTTCACAACGATCTCCCACTTTAATTGATTTTGCCTCTTCTTCATATGTATAAGTCGAATCTGAAGTTGTTGATTTTGCTTCATCTGAAAATCTTCCAAATTTATTACGTCGTTTAAATGCAAGTATAGAATCTTTTTTTTTTTTTTTTTTGATTATTATTGGTTAATTTTGATTGAGAATTAAATTCTTTAATTTGAATTTATCATACTATACTATACACAAGCATTTATATTATATATACCTGTACGTTTTTCATATTCATCATCTGGCAATTCATATTTTTCTACTTGAGACAAATCATTAAATTTTAGCTTATTACTATTAGGACTAGTATCAATAACCTATAATCAAATCGAATGAATAAATTACATTAACAAAAAAAATGATTTGCAAGTGGATCACTAATATATAAATCTTCCTAATGACTCCCTCTTGGGTTTCTTGTGGAATATAAATACATGTATGTGTAAGTTGTGTGTACCTTTAATGTCATATAATTGTCAATTGGAAAAGCTCCCAACATAAAATCATCTCCTTCAACAGTAGTGACAAGCGTGTCACCATTATAAAGTTGCAAGATTTGTGAACCAACCGATACACCAGTTATTGGTTCAAGTTTATTCTAATTAAAAAGAAAAAAAAAGAGTTTGGACGTGGATGATGTGTGCGTGAGAGAAAGAGAGATGGATTGAAGATTTACAATAAATTTAATTTATAAAACATTATTCTTATTATTTATATTATTAATTACTTTTAATTGACTTATGGTGATACCTTTATCGAAACGTCGTTCAGAAGACGCGTTATCACTTTGAACAAAAATCGTTATAACCGACATAATGAGGAAATAAAGAAAACAACGCGCGCATAAATTTTTTTTTAAAATTTTATACTTATTCGTTACGTAGTACAAATTTATTATATATTATATTTATTATATTTTGTACTATATATTGTATATATATATATTTGACAATATACTTGTCCAATTATATTCTCATGATTTTTGTTTTCAGTTTTAGTTAGCTGTTTCTTATTCTACAAATGGAAAAAAATTATTTAAGAAAGACGGCGAGTGTTAATTAAGGCCTCGCCCATTGACGACAGTAATGATTTCGGCAATGATAAAAGGTCCTCCTCCTTCATTATAAAGATTGTAATAAAGCAAGTTTACATGGAGGAGGGCATTTCTTTCTATAGCTGGTACATATTTATTATGATGGTTGTGATTTGTTCATGTATAATTAAAAATGTAAACAAGAGTGATACAATCAACCAACAAATATGGATCGAGATATTTTTTTTAGATTATATTATGTCGATTTCCCACCTTCCATTTGCATCGGCTATTGATTTGTTTTATTAATTAATATTTTGAAGTACACACATTTAATAAAATAAATAAATAAATATTAATTAATTTCCAATTTTCCATTATATGAATTTTTCGTGCCTTTTTTAAAAAAAAATTTTTTTTTTTAAAAAATATACATATTTATTTGATAAAAGACTTGCAATAAAAAAAAAAAAAAGATGAATTCGTTAACCTTTATTTTCAAAAATCGAGCATTACTTTTATTAGTTTCATTTTTACTTTTTATATATGTGTTATTTAATAGTAGCAATGTAGACAATGACGAGTACGATGATATTAATAGCGATAAGGTTAATACAACTAAACGACGACCTAATGATAATTTTATTGTCAAGGTAGAAAAAATTGAAAAAAATTGCGGAAATTGGAAAAATATTATGGTAACAGATTGTCTAAGATATCTTGATAAACATGAATCAGATTATATTGTACCATATAATACGATCGATTGCGGATTAAAACCACCATCGTGTATATGTGATATTGATGTTGGTGATTTTGTCTATGATAGTGGGGAGAATACGAATGTGACTGAAAGAGATGAAGGAGTGATAGCAGAAGAACTGGAACAGCAAAACTCATTGTCACCAAAAATTATGATTTTTCATGTATATTGGAAAGGAATAATAACTGATAAACTTGCATTAATGATGAAATCATTTATATATACTCAACCACTCGACTGTGCTAAACTTTATGTCTGGATAGAGAATCTCAAGGAAAATTATAAAGAAAATGCGAATATGAAATTATTAAAAAAATTTATTCCAAAACACATTGAATTGAGAAATTGGAACACCAATGAACAACTTTCATCAATTGATTTATTTAACGGATGGGATAAAATATTTTCCGGCGAGGGAACTGTTTCATTTAGTGATTTGGTTAGGTTTGCTTTGCTTTATAAATATGGTGGCATATATGTAGATGCAGACGTATTATTATTACGTGACATGCGACCATTTTATTATTCAAATTTTGAATTTTCTTATCATTGGAGCTACAAAGATGAATATAACACTGCCATACTACGATTATGGAAAAACTCAGATACTGCAGCATTGGTGATAAAAGGTGCAATGATTAATGGTTTGGATTTTCATCCGTATAGGATCAAAAATTATTTATCAGAAGGAAAAACTGATGACAGCATGGCTTTGAAAGAAGCCAATAAAAAACTTTATATGTTACCGGTCGGATTATTTGATCCTTTGCGGTTGAAGCATGATTTAAAACAAATAGATTCAATATTATCACCAAATCTTTTCAGCACGAGTCAAATGTTTGAGGCCGATTTGGTTGAAAATGAATTTCCCGATGCCAATCTAACAACTCCAACTTCACCTTTGGTGCTTCGTGATATAGATTATTTCTTTCGTGGTGCTTATGCTTATCATTGGCATAATCATTGGAAGAAGGAAATTCCATTTTCATCTTGGATTGGTGTAATACAGACGGCTTATAATCAATTTATAGAAGGAAAGAGAAGTAATTTATACAATGAATTATTGTAATTTATCATAATATATATAGATTTCTTAACATAATATTTTAAAATTACATATACAATAACAATATTAATAGATTATATAATAATAATTTCTTTTTCTTTTTCAACAATAATTTACTGTAATGTTAAGGTTTAAAATTTTCTCAGTATAATAATACAACTTGTAAATATCATTTTAAAGAAATAAAATTAACACTTTTTTAATTACGGCATTTGAACAATAATTAGCATGTGAATATAATCATTATAATTACCAATGATGATATAGTGAGGCTTGGGAATATTTGTAAATTTTAATAATCTGTTGGTAATACAATTAAAATATAAATACAAAATACATCAGTTTAAAATCATATTCACACAGGAGTTGAGCGCTTACCTGTCATCCATTCTACAGTATTATTTGCAAATGCAGGTCCTAATCTCTCGCATATCTTAATTGCAACGAGTTAAATTATTAAATGGCTGTTGACCATAGAAATTGTTTTTGTGTTTGCCAAGTATTTCACCAATATTCGGATTCTTTCTTTATATGAGTGAACGGGAGATAGTTTAAAGCCATATTGTAAAACTAGGTGGAAGCGTACCAATTCAATATTGAAATTACAACATTATCTAAATGCCTTATCATCTTTTCTCCTTATGTAATAATAGTTTTTGTGCTTGTTTAATGGTAATTAAGTTTGTTCAGAACATTCTGATTCCATTTCTACTGGTGATATACTTGAAATTTTTGAGAGAGTTTTTTTTTTGATGTTAAAATTAGTCAAGAATCAAAAGGTGCAATTGTTATATCGATTGGTACAGATATCAAACTAATTTCAACGTCAGTAAGTCAAGAACTACGTCAATATTGCATTTCTGTATTCAATAAAAGGTGGAAGGATCATGAATGTGATGCCTACCTGCCACCATATTTTTTCTCTCGAAATACAAAGGTAAATGTCATTTATTTGTTTTTCAAGGTACAGGATTATTACGCGGTCAATTTATTTGATCGCAGGAACCATATGTAAAACTTATCTCTATATACGAATGTAAAATTAGGAATTCATCTTTTCTGGTGAATTTATTATCAATTAAACTATTTAACAACCAAACTATGCCAAACTTCATATGTATCATTTTGTCAATCACAAAGAAAAGAATTAAATTATTACGGTCAAATTCTTCACTAGATGAAGTGAGTTCCAATTGTCTTGCGATCACCATAAGTATACTTGAAAGTGATAAACATGTCTTGGGAAACTTTAGATTCTGATTACTTTATCTATACAGAAATATAATAATCTGATAATTTAACCGGATGGAATAATTAATTTATTTTCCATTTTTTATAAGATAAAGTGCTGTAACAAGACAAAATAATAGGAATTCACGGTTATTATTATGATGTTCAAAAATTACCTGCAAATTTCTTAAATGAATAATAATATTTATTTTTTTGTGATAATTAATATATCTTTTGCTTTCGATGTAATTATGACCACCTTTTCTTTCGTCTTTTTGACTTGAAGCTTTTTGATAATTTTGGGTATTGATAGTAAGTCAAAAACCTAGAGTTTCTATGTATATATGGGGCATGCTGCAACAAAACCAGACAAAGTGAACATTGGTATTACCAAAAATTTTAGGGTTCAAAATTTAGTAATGTGATTATTAAAATCTCCCATTTGTTATCCTCTTAATATTATGTGATATATAGAACTATTCCTATATAAAAATAGTTAATATGAAACTTATTTATATCAGGTCTACTATGGAACCTAAGAATTACAGCACCATTAGAAGTATTTTGAAGAAGGAACAAGGTGAAAAAATTGCACCTTACATTTTCAAGATAAATGATACTCAGACACTTGAAGCTTATCTAAGAAAAGAAAGGATTACTTATGAAATTTACCAAGAAGAAAGAAAAATAATAAATGTTGGAAAAAGAAAACATTATGATGATGCATTATTACCCAACAAAATGCAAAAATCTTTAAAAGGAAAATAATTTTATAGTTAAAATGAATTTCAATTTATACACAGGGAAATTTCCTTAATTACTTTTTTATTTTCAATCAGGATCATCTTTTGGTCTCTTTGACTTCAATTTGAGCTGTTAATTGACCATTCTGTTGATCTTTTAATGACTTGTTTTCCTCTTCTAGTTGCCTAATTTTTTCTTCTAAACTCTTTATCTTATCCAATAACTCTTGTTTCTGTTTTTTACTTCACTCTTCAGATATTTCTTGAAATTTGGCTACCTCCTCTCTTTCAACTTCTAGGGGCTTCCTCTGCAATGGCTAATTCTTCTCTTAAAGAATTTATTTGCCTTTCATAAAAAGCGGACATACTCTCTCTTTCCTGAGGCAATTTAGGAAGTTCTTTTTCATTTCCTTCTTCTTTACAATCACAAGTGTATCTAGTCTTTAATCTTCCACAACTGCATTTAGGCAACTCATCATTTTCAAACTTTTCTTTACAACTCTCACAAACCTTATCACTTTCAATCATTTCACCAGTCACTTTGCTTCGTGTTCTGATTGGACACACTACATTTTTTAAACCAAAGCAAAAAACACAAGTAGAATTACTGCTATGTCATTCTTCTAACTCCAAAATAGTGTAAAGTAATTCTCTCATAGTAGTAAAGTAACTAATTAACTTTTACTTCTATTTGAGCAGTAAATTCTTGGGCTTGATGTTTTTTATTTTCTACCAATTGTTGAAGTTTTTGGAACTTGGTTTTAATTTGTAGAAAGAAAAAAGTACAGATTAATTATTGAATTTTTTTTTCCGCGAACAAAAAATTTTTTTAATGCTAACAGGAAACGAAAAATGCATTATTTAAAGAACAACTTCATCACCACCAAATTATAGTGATCGATTTACTGTGATTCAACAATAAAAAAAGTTCAGCATTTAAAAGTGATAAAATAGAAAACAAAAAATTAAAACTTATAAAAATACTAAAACTGTTTTATGTGCTATGTAAAGGTCGTTCTAAGTTGCTTGCTTCAAACTCTGACACTAAAGACAGCCCAAGCACATTATTAATGTTACTGTGTATTATTATTACACGTAGTTAACTTCCAAATTGACACAGCTCATACGTATGTGAAGACAATTTGATTTTATGAAATATAATAATTTTGATTTGTAAAAATAAAAGGTATTTTTATTTTGAAAGAAAATATACAGAAAAATCAAGTAATTTAAGTAAAAATTTCTTCAGTGATAATTATTCTTCTTGGATCATTACAATATACACAATGATGTAAACAATTCTTTATTCATTTTCGAGACACACATTTTCAAACTTTTTATAAACCTATTTTATCATTATCATTATTGCTGCTTGTATCAAATGGTTTTTACTTGCATTAAGCGTTTTTACTTATGTCGAGCGTTTTTTAATTACGTCAAGTGGTTTTACTTTGGTCAAGGGCTTTTACTTTAGTCAAATTGTCAAGATGATAAATTACCTTTAGCCAATATTTTAACTACGTCAATGACTAAAGTCAAAAATTTTCATACATCATCATTAATATCAATAGTTCGATCGTAAATGCACAGTAAATCCTGATTTAACGGACATTTTATACTGGAAATCTATCCGTATTAATAATACAGTTGAACCTCGTTATAATGTACTCTCGTTAACAACATCAAGCTGCTCCAAACGAATACCTTTTATAGTGAAATGGGGAATTGTGCATTATAAATGATTTAAAAACTTTTTTTTTATATATTACAATACAATGCCACAAAAAAATAAAATAAAACATTGGACTCTCATTATTATTATAACGAGCTTTAGATATTTTAAATTCGTTATGACTAATGACGTCAGCCGGCTAAAAAATTGGATAATAAAAATCACTCAAAAAGTTTGACATTATAAATATTATTTTTACCAAATCTATATAAATAAATTCACAGCGTATGAAAACAACCTTTCGGATGGCACTTGCATAGCAAGATTTTTTTTAACTACACCAAACAAGTGGTACATGTTTTATTATTGTTGTTTTTCCAAAATACTTGCATGTCCAACTAACATTATTTCTTACATGTCGAACAGATCTTTTTTGAATAATTGTATTATTATTTGAGTTGGACTTAAATGGAAATGTAAACCAGTATTATCCAAGTCATCAGATGAATAGATTCAATAGTTGTATC
The DNA here is from genome assembly GCA_958430865.1 of Entrophospora sp. SA101. Classification (NCBI taxonomy): domain Eukaryota; kingdom Fungi; phylum Glomeromycota; class Glomeromycetes; order Entrophosporales; family Entrophosporaceae; genus Entrophospora; species Entrophospora sp. SA101. The sequence goes on along the minus strand of CAUDNR010004347.1, from coordinate 29,801 downwards.
AGAAACATCTATATAATTGTCAGATACATTTTGATAATAATCTTTTAAAAAATTATCTTTATTAATCCATTCAAATTCCCTTTCATGATCAAAAGGTTCACCACAATTATTATTACCTAGTGGCTCGTTATTATTACTAACTATTGTTATTATTACTATTACTCCTATTACTATTTACTAATATTAATAGTATTAATAATGAACCACCATTAATAATATATTATTATTCATGATATATCTCTTAATTAGCCGCCATTACTATCATTTAATGGTTCACTACTATTATTATTATTATTATTATTATTATTATTATTATTACTTTCTTTATTATTATTACCTTTTATTCTGCTACGAGTATTGTGTTTTTTGGGGGCAAATTAATTTTCTTTTTCGTCATTCAAAGTAATGAAGAGAATTAATTTTTTTTATTATTATACAGCCGGTTAAACCAACCCACCATCTCTATTGCAAATGCTCAAAAGTATTTTAAAACAATTTTATGTTACACGATTTTATTTTGCAATTTAATAGTTATTTATAACAGATAACAAAGTGTTTAAGTACTTCATGACTGTTAGTATTAGTATAAAGGACATATTAAAGCTT
>CAUDNR010004347.1:0-29185 GCA_958430865.1 Entrophospora sp. SA101 | reverse complement strand
ATTATGCGATACGATGTCAATCACGTGATCAATAATAAATATGATTTTTAATTTAGGCCAGTTCAAGATCTATCGAATTATATTGTTTGCTTGTGACATGCATCATATGAAAATTGATCGATTGGAGTCACAATTAGTTTTTTTTATTAGGATCTATGTAACAAATTTGCACTGGCAGTTAACCCTGTATACCGTCCCCCCCCGAAGGGCTAGAGCTAGTCGCCACTTTCACGGATATTATCGGATCAACCAGTCTTTATATATATAATAATAGAATATTTACATGTTCGATATGTTTGGTGATGATATTCACATGAATTAAGAAAAATGTTTAATTGTTTTAGCAAAATATATAATATGTATATAAAAAAACTTGCAAAGAACAAACAAAAATCATTTTTTTATAACTATTGTTAACAATAAACCGCCCAACTAACTTTAATTGGGAAGGGGGTTTTTAAGTACTGCCATAAAATTTTGAGCGACCAGTGTTTGTAGATTTAGATGGTTGACGCTCCGGATCTCTGATATGAGCAGATCTAACAAGTCCTTCATATTCATTTCTGTAATCTTGATCGGTTGGAGGATGATTTGGCAAGCTTTTGAGTAAAATAAATGAAGCAAGAAGTGCAAGCACCTAAAAACATGATAAATGAAAAAATTTTTTATATTAATATCCTTCCACAAGCCCACATAACCTTCGATTAACTTTTTTACCTGAACGATTGCCAAAATCAATCCTAAAATACCCAAGGCCGTTTGATTACTTCTATAAACATTAGTCAGACTAGCCAAACAAGATTGATCATAACCAAACCATGGATTTTTTTCACATGCGTCAGGCGATGATTTAGGAATTGCACGATCTGTTGTATTTCTAAATCCACAACAGAAATACTAAATGTGTATGGCATTCACACAAAAAAATTTATATATTTAATTTAAAAATTTAATTAAATCAATTGATTAGTTGCTCTTTCTTTACCTTATGTTCAATATCACGTATAAGACCTGGTTGATCTACGTACGCTTTATCCCATGCTCTATCAAGAATATTCTCCACCTAATAATTGATCAAAAGTGAACGAATTAGCAAATTAACGAAAGATGAAAAAAGCATAGAATATTGAAGGTAAATTAAATAATTACATTTCTAGCATTAGAAAACATAATGATTGCAATGCTGACTTGAGCTATTATTAGAACTGTAAGAGTTATAAAGTACTGATTTATAATAACATTAATTTAATGATCGTTAAGGAAATAACAATTTCTTTTAAAGAAAAAATTTCATCAGATTAGATAAAAAAGGATACAGCAATTAAAACTTGTTTGTGTTCAATAACAGCACCACAACATCCAATCATAGAAATCAAAAGAACAAACAATCCAAGAATAAAGGATGCAAGAGGTATTGCGTAAGAAGCAAAATGTACATCAGTTGCAATCATTCCATAAATACTTGCACCAATCAAAATTAATGCAGAAATCTGAGCGAAATAAAATAGGGAAATAATTAATCCAACTTGAATATTATAGTCCGAAAGAGTACGACCGTCTTCTAATTGTTTTCCGGCAAAAATTAATCTTTGCTGATCTGGTGGAATACCCTCCTTGTCTTGGATTTTTTGTTTTACGGCATCGATGGTATCAGTGGATTCGACTTCAAGTGTTATTGTTTTACCAGTAAGTGTTTTGACAAAAATTTGCATACCACCACGAAGACGAAGAACCAAGTGAAGGGTAGATTCTTTTTGAATATTATAGTCCGAAAGAGTACGACCGTCTTCTAATTGTTTTCCGGCAAAAATTAATCTTTGCTGATCTGGTGGGATACCTTCTTTGTCTTGGATTTTTTGTTTTACAGCGTCAATGGTGTCTGATGATTCGACTTCGAGAGTGATTGTTTTACCAGTGAGTGTTTTAACGAATATTTGCATTTTGTTTTAGTAGTAATAATATTTTTTTTTAATAATAATAATTTTATTTTTATTTGAAAAATGGTAGAAGTTACGATTATAATATTTTTTTGACTGAAAAAGAATAATAATAATAATGAAAAAAAAAAAAGTAATTTTGATGTTCTTTTTATATGATTGTGATGAAATTACATAAAATGGCGTGATTTTGGATAAAAAAGAAATTTTCGTGATTGCGAGAAAAAAATAAACTAGTTTTTAAACCAATTAACGTCTCGTAAAACAAAATTGATCTAACCGTGAATGGATGGCTTTCGCAAATACATTAAAAATACAGGGGTTACACATTGAGCAGCTGATCGATCAATTATGCAGGATATTATCGGATCAACCAGTCTTTATATATATAATAATAGAATATTTACATGTTCGATATGTTTGGTGATGATATTCACATGAATTAAGAAAAATGTTTAATTGTTTTAGCAAAATATATAATATGTATATAAAAAAACTTGCAAAGAACAAACAAAAATCATTTTTTTATAACTATTGTTAACAATAAACCGCCCAACTAACTTTAATTGGGAAGGGGGTTTTTAAGTACTGCCATAAAATTTTGAGCGACCAGTGTTTGTAGATTTAGATGGTTGACGCTCCGGATCTCTGATATGAGCAGATCTAACAAGTCCTTCATATTCATTTCTGTAATCTTGATCGGTTGGAGGATGATTTGGCAAGCTTTTGAGTAAAATAAATGAAGCAAGAAGTGCAAGCACCTAAAAACATGATAAATGAAAAAATTTTTTATATTAATATCCTTCCACAAGTTAATATAATAATAACACATTCGTCCTTCGATTAACTTTTTTACCTGAACGATTGCCAAAATCAATCCTAAAATACCCAAGGCCGTTTGATTACTTCTATAAACATTAGTCAGACTAGCCAAACAAGATTGATCATAACCAAACCATGGATTTTTTTCACATGCGTCAGGCGATGATTTAGGAATTGCACGATCTGTTGTATTTCTAAATCCACAACAGAAATACTAAATGTGTATGGCATTCACACAAAAAAATTTATATATTTAATTTAAAAATTTAATTAAATCAATTGATTAGTTGCTCTTTCTTTACCTTATGTTCAATATCACGTATAAGACCTGGTTGATCTACGTACGCTTTATCCCATGCTCTATCAAGAATATTCTCCACCTAATAATTGATCAAAAGTGAACGAATTAGCAAATTAACGAAAGATGAAAAAAGCATAGAATATTGAAGGTAAATTAAATAATTACATTTCTAGCATTAGAAAACATAATGATTGCAATGCTGACTTGAGCTATTATTAGAACTGTAAGAGTTATAAAGTACTGATTTATAATAACATTAATTTAATGATCGTTAAGGAAATAACAATTTCTTTTAAAGAAAAAATTTCATCAGATTAGATAAAAAAGGATACAGCAATTAAAACTTGTTTGTGTTCAATAACAGCACCACAACATCCAATCATAGAAATCAAAAGAACAAACAATCCAAGAATAAAGGATGCAAGAGGTATTGCGTAAGAAGCAAAATGTACATCAGTTGCAATCATTCCATAAATACTTGCACCAATCAAAATTAATGCAGAAATCTGAGCGAAATAAAATAGGGAAATAATTAATCCAACTAGCAATCAAAAGAAATAAAAATCAAAAAAGGAATAATAATTAGAATACTGACAGATGATAAAGTATTTGCCAATATCACGATCGCTCTTCCTGTTTCAACTGTTACAGCCATTTTTTATGTTTTTAAATTTTAAATTTTGAATTATTGAATTATCGAATTGAATGAAAATTTTTTCAAGTATTTATAGAAAAAGTCTCAAGATGGAGAGAGCGAAAGTGGAGAGAAATAAAAATATATATTTATTCACACGTACACTAATTAATTTTTATTATTATGTCGTATTTATTTATTATTTCTGACAAAAAAATTAAAATGACGTTTGAAATTTTTGCCTTTATTAAATTATGGTCTAGCGCATTCCGTAATTATCTCATCCTTACATCATAAATTTATGTGCACACTACACAAAACTGTGCAGAAGAATTATAAATTCTAGAAATGGAAAAATTAATTAACTTGCTTGCTCCTCTTACATGATGATGTCACAAGAGGTCACATGAGTCAAAATTTGATGGAATACTGGTGTATATAAAAATGAAACCTGAAACTTTTTATAATTGAAATAATAATCTGATTATCTTTAAATGTATTATTTTTGCGGTTCATGTTCAGTAATTACTATAAAAAATGAGTTGGTGCAAAGAGAAGTTCGTTACGGCGCGATTTTACTTAATATAAAGGCGTATCGTGGAAAGGGCAAATTGCGTTTATTTAATAAATATCATTTATTATAAAATAATTAATTGATAATTATAGTGGGATTAATTGATCATATATTGACAATTCCAGTTTCGGCCTCAACTTTATCAGTATTATAAAATTATAATTATTATAACCTTTCAATTCTTTAATTTGCTTGAAGGATATGATATGTTTATTAATAAAAAAATTTAATAGTTGATATTTTAGTTTTCCTCGCATATTTTCAATATATCTGATTCTTTGATATTTTCTTTTTCTTGTAAATTTAGGTGCAATGTACGGCATGATTTCATAAGTTTTATTCGATGACTTATAATCAATCAAACTGGTCCACATAATTCTGAATAACAACAATTGCCACTTTCTACTTATATACTTATTACATTTTTTTTAATGGTCAAATTAGAATGCCTACTTTAAAATAATCTAACAAGTCAAAATGAGAAAATTTGGCAAAGTTGGAAAATAGACCCTTGATGTTTTTAATCAGTGCCTCCTTTCCGTGTAGCATAGTAGTTCCGTCGCCTTGTCATCCAAGTGGTAGTGAAAAGGTTTTGTGGTCAAGCCACGTTTCTTCCCAATTGTATACAATTATAAATCATATATACATGGATTTCCTTAACAATCATTTCTGAAAATAAAATGAGTAACATTAAATCTAACATTAGAAGTATTCTTCTACGACTATGCAAATGCGTCTTGTTGTCCTAAAACAACTATGTATTTTTAAAATCTCAAAATTTTTAAGAAGTTTATTAATTTTCAATTGGACTTGGGCTGGAAATCGGACAAGACAAGTCTAATTGACGCATTACCATGCTAGACTGTCCAATATGCCAACTAAATACACTTGGTGGACAAAAGTTTGCGTCCAAAATTTCTTTTGAGAGCTATACTAATTAAAATATTGTAAGCTTATATCATTCGAAAACTCTTGTGTTTGTGACATTAAATTTTGAAGTTTTGTCATAAAAAAAAAGACAAAAATAAAAAAATAAAAAATGTTGATAGATAAAAGGCTTGTTTTTAATCAAGTTGGCCAACCATTGTTGGCAATGCAATATTCAACTCTTCTGGACTGTCACGAACATATTTTCAAGAACAAGAGCTTTTGAATGATATAAAGATTACAATATTTTAATTAGTATAGTTTTGAAATAAGAAATTTTGAATACGAACTTTTGTCCACCAAGTGTATGTTGAAAATAAATTTTTGAATAAAAAAAAGGTAAAATTAGAAAAATGGGAAAGTTTAATGTTTGCAATATGAGAACATAACATCAAATATAGCTGAGGAAGAAAGAACAGTTCCTGTTCTACATTTTCAAGTATTATTTTTTTTTTTTTGGTAATTCAAAAGAAATTAAATTGCAAAACTATAAGTTATTCAAACATAAAAATTGAGATAATGGTTTTAGGCAGATATTGTTCTTTTTTTTATTTTTTAAATGATAAATTATCAAGAATGTCGTATTATTAATAATAATTATATTGTATATACAGCATTGTATTAATATTGGTTAAATGTTATGCGACCATCAAAATCAAAATACCTATTTGATATTACTAATATTATTACTAATGGTTATGGGCAATTATTGTATATATAGCATCGTATTAATGTTTGATTTCTCCTATGGTCAAATGACAAAAATATTCTAGTTGGTATTGCTAATGGGTAATATTACGTACTGTTAACAATAAATTCTTATGTATTAATGTTTGTTTGTGGTTAAACGATGGATTACTATTTACCCGGCCATCAAAAATATTATTACTAATATTACTAATGGCAACAGGTAATGATTGGTATTGTTTTCTTCTATGGTTGGTTGAACGACCGATGTTTGTTACACGACCATCAAAGAAAAAAATTTAACATCAGTATCAAAGTTGGCATTATTATATTAGTAAATTTTGTTGCTACTATTAAATATAAATTTTCTATTATTCCATATTAATTTTAATATGGTTCATAAAAATAAAAATTCTGTTATTTGCATTTTTCCACAAAAATCACCCGCGATTGCTAATTTTAATTTAATTTCTAAATATTAATATGCCTAGCCTGCAATAAAAATTTAAAATATGCTGCGGTTGCGGTTGATTTTTGCGAAAAAATACACGATTATAAGGAATCATTAAGCCTAAAAAATTACTAATGATATTGGACTGTAGCCGATACATATCCGTGAAAGTGGCGACTAGCTCTAGCCCTTCGGGGGGGACGGTATACAGGGTTAACTGCCAGTGCAAATTTGTTACATAGATCCTAATAAAAAAAACTAATTGTGACTCCAATCGATCAATTTTCATATGATGCATGTCACAAGCAAACAATATAATTCGATAGATCTTGAACTGGCCTAAATTAAAAATCATATTTATTATTGATCACGTGATTGACATCGTATCGCATAATTAAATTTACTTTTGAAATTTGGCACCTTCTATATAAAGTGGGAAAAATTTAGGTGGAAAGATATCACGCGAAATTAATTAGTTTTGACCGATGAAAATTTATTTTTTATTAATTTAAGGTATAAATAGTGGTTGTGTTTTTAATAGAGTGCCCAGAAACATGCATTGCATGGTCGCGTCATATAAAAATTATTGCGACACCTGCCTTTGTGACCACTTTTTTCCTTTTTTTTTGGATTGCGACATGGAACACTAATCATTTGCATTTGTTTCTTTTTGGATTAACTTGATTTTATTAATCACTTGAATTTTCAAAAGATTTTAATTGAAAAAGAAACCGTCAAGGAAGAAGCAACAGAAATAAAAAGGGGGACAAAGACCATGAAAAAGAAAACAATAGCTAAAAGACATTGGAGAAGTGATGTGAGTGGACAAGTAAAATTTGATCAATAAAGAACTTATTGAAGCAGGATAATTTCCCATGATTGCTTTAAAAGATCAAGCTTTAGAGGAAGCTTTACTGCCAGTTTTTGATGAAAATATTGAACTATTCAATATAAGGAAATGTATTTATCAAAATTTATCCACGAAACTAAAAAATTATTAGACCCTTTATTTACTCACTTTTAGATTTAATTAACCCTGAACTGTTCAATCAAGGAGGATAAACATCATTATCGATTTTGTTCCCTTAATTTGGTCTTATTGACTTTGTTACTAGCTCGAAAAATGTAAGTGTTATCGGGAAAATGTAAGCGTTAAAACAAATGACAATTTTGCAATGATATAGGTGATAGTAAAGTTGCGATGTCAAACATTTTGATTCTTGAATCTTTATAATAATATAGTAATGTTCACCTTGTTGCCTCAATTAATAAAAACTGATTATCTAAATCTTTTGAAATGCATTAATCATCTTACACAACAATAATGACCGTCTTGGCTATTTTGGCCAATGTACGATAATTTTATAATTATTTAAATTTTGGCCGTTTTTCCATGACCAAATGCTAACTATATTGAGTTGTTTGTTGTGTGTGAAAATGGAAATTTATGTGAATTTGCAATTAACGTAAAATTCAATTAGCCAATCAGAATTTCGTATCCAAACACCCCACCCCAAAATTTCAAATAACAAATTTTTTTCATAAATATATACTTCTTTGGAAACTTGACATGATTTCTTTTTTGTCTTCTATTCAGTTTCGTAACATTTATTTGTTACTTTTCAGTGGAATTGGTAGTCGGTGGTTCTTCTTCCATATAACCTTTTATAAATAAAATTAATAAAAACGATCTAATTTTTAATTGACCCGGTTAAAAAAATTAACCGTTTATTTAAATAGTACTAGTATATCAGCGCGCAGTATGTTCACGCATCGACACTAAAGTTTCAACTAGTACAAATTTAGAAAACCTCACTATATCGAGTAGCATACTGTGGATTTCGAATTGATCACGTAAGGAGTATATATATACCATTTTTGGTATGACATGCAGCATTAATGTGACTATCTTATCCTAAACAGGCTGATTGGGGTATAAACTTTAAGACCTCCTCCCTCTCTAATTATATCTTCCATACTAATACTATAAATATCATCTAATAATATTACCAAATATAGTAAGTATAAATAAAGATAACCTTTTGTTATATATCAAAATAATCCCCCTAATTTCTAACCAATGAAAATCAATCAATTCAATTCGTTCATACATTTTACTAAAAATCTTTAGAAAAAATCATAAAAAAAAAAATCCCAAATGCCAAGATGTTGAATTCCATATTTACTGTTTTACAAAGATAAAAATAAAAAGATAATGACACTAGACATTTTTTATTGAGAGAATGAAAAATGATTGATTGTTACACTAGTGATAAAATTGTCTCTTCTTTTTTTTTATTTATTAGGAAAGGAAAAACAAAAAAGTTAGTTGCTTAAAATTCATCGTTAAAAATTTTTTTTACATAAAAATAATTTTGATAGAGAACAAATAAATGAACAATAAGAGTGGCGCCATATACATAAAAAAATTCGTCGTGTAACTAGTGCAAAATTAGAAAATCAATTATAGTAAAACGTTACACCAAATCCCCAACATACAATTTTTATAAATATTCTATTCTTGGGAATTGAAATTTAACTGTGTAAATTTGAAATTTCTATTCTCACTTAATTGTGTTACTTTTGTTTTATTTATAATATATACTTTTTACTTTTCTATTTAGTCCTATATATTCAATAAATTTTTTTTTCTTTTGAGAAAAAAGTCAAATAATAACCTTTTTTATTCAAAAAAAAAAAGTTTTTTTTTCTTTCTTTTTTTTCACCTCCTTTTCCTGTTTTATATTAGTATTTATATTAAATTTATATATTTCTCATATATTTAGAATACCATAGATTTTTTACTCCTTTGCATATATATATATGTTATAAAAAGTAAAATAAAATATAATAATTTACAAAACATCAATGGTTGCAATAAATTTATATAGGATATTTGAACTATCCACAGCGACAACAGCATGTGCTTTATTCATATTAAATAGTCTTTTATTTGTTAACTCACAATATGCAAATGAAGGTCAAAGCACATTAAACGATGTACAACCACTTAGAGCATGCAATGGAACAGATATTGATACAAGAGGTTATGATGGTTCTTGCAATAATATAAAAAGATCTAATTGGGGTGTACCGAATCGTGTGTTCGACCGTGTTTGGTTTGATCCCAAGTATGAAGATAATTTCACTGGAGCTCCATTTTTGAAAGTTGATTCTCGTATGATTTCAAATTTATTATCCGATGATGGTCTGCCAGTTGATTATGCCGGTAATCCGTTACAGGATGGTTTATTATCTGATGTAAGAAAATCAATGTTTGAAATTGTAAGTATATATATTTTTATTTTATTCTAATTTATTTTATTTTATTTTATTTATAAAAGTAACAATTAATTAATTATTCAATATTTTGTTTTACAAAAGTTCTTTGGACAATTTATTAACCATGACCTTGAAGATTCAGCTTTACAAAATGGTATACCAGGATATGCAATAGCAGACGTAACTCAAGATCCAATATTCAAAAATACAGCAGATAATCCATTTAATCCTAGTAAAACTCCATGTAAATATTATTATAATTATAATGATAATGATAATGATAATTATGATTATAGTAATTTGATAATAATTTTCTATTTTTACTTTACAGTTATGATGATAACCCTGTCATTGGGTCGTATACTTAACAACACATTTTTCCCAGCAAATACTGCTAACGCATACCTTGACCTATCTAACATATACGGTAATGACTCTACCATGAACACAGCACTTCGTGATCCAAATGGTCGTGGTTTAATGCTTCTCGAGGATTATAAAACAGACGGTGGTGCATATAATACAAAATTAGTAAATGTGACGGTTAAGCAAATGCCTCCAAGTCCTCTTTCCACCGACATTTTTCCAAATCTCACTCCTCCTCCAATAAACGCATCTGACGCCATGGTTAGCGGTGACACCCGTTGTTCTGAAAATATTCAATTATGTATAATGCACGCAATTTGGATAAGGGAACATAATTTTTGGGCAAAAAAATTATTAGCTGAAAATCCTACTTGGGACGACACAACATTATTTGAAAATGCTAGGCGTGCAACAATTGCCGAGTATCAAAACGTAATATTTTCAGAATACCTTCCTGCCATATTAGGTTTTAAAATGCCACCTTATTCTGGTTATGATGAAAATGTTTATGCCGATACCTCTGCAGTATTTGCCGGCGCTGCTTTCCGTTACGGTCATTCAAACATCCGACCTTATAATATTGTTGATGGATGTACTGGTAAACCAATTGTCATCCATCCCGACTACAGCTATCCAAATACTCACCCAAATCGTTTCATGTTTGTTGGCAAAACTTTTCCTGTCAGTCCTGTACCTGGTTCCACATTAACTCGTAAAGTGTTGGATTACACACCTGCTAGAATTTTGGCACTTGCGTCTGGGACGCATGGTGACGGTGTAGATAATGTTATTGTTAGCATGTTAAGAGAGCCAACTGCACAATTTGATTTAAAGATCACTAGTGCTCTAAGAAACATCCCTGGTGTCACCGATTTATTTGCAATTGATATTTCTAGAGGTAATATATATGTATATATATATATTAGATTTGTACGCGTTAAAATTTTTTCTTGCTCACACTTTTACTCTATCAATTTATCAAAACAGGTCGTTTTATGGGTCTTGCAGATTACAACACATATCGTACAGTATATCACCCAGCAGGAAGTGTCTACTCCAATGCAGCATGCGATATAAATGCAGCAACTGATTCTGTAGCATGTTTTCAATTAATTACTAAAGATGAGAAAGTTGCCACAAATCTTCAACAATTATATCAAAAAGTCAACGCAATGGACGCTATTGTTGGATTCTTTGCCGAGGACAGATTAGCCGTAACATCTCCACTACCGCCTACAATCACTAATATAATAAAGGATGAATTTGATAGAAAACGTATCAGTGATCGTTTCTGGTACGAGGGTACTACGTTCACCGATGCAGAAAAAGCTCAAATCAAAGCTACAACCATGAAGCAAATTATTGAAAGAACCACTGGTGTTAAAAATGTTCAAATTAATCCCTTCAAAGCACCTGTTGGTAATAATTTACCAACTGCATGTACAGCATAATTATTTATTTTTTTTTTAATTAGACAAAAAAGACTTAAAAAAAAACATTTTAATTAAACATTTTTCTTCCTTTTATTTAATTTTTAATGTACACACTTTTCTTCCTCCAAGAGTTTCTTTTCCGTAGTATATAAGTGCTAGACACATTATTGTAATATTACAAGTTTTGTTTACAAAAGAAAATAGATAATTTTATATTTATTGTTATTCTTAATTTTCTTATTATATTATATGTTATATATTGTAGTGATGGTTTTGGATATATTAATAAAAATAATTGTTGAAGATTTTAAATGGATGACTTTTATATATGTTTAATTTGAAAAAAAAAAAAATTTTGTTACATTATATAAATTTTTGTTTTTTGTTTTACATTTCTTCATCATCAATGTTTTCTTCAGGGAAATCACCAACTTTAACTTTATTTGGTCGAACAAATGCTCCATGTTTTGATGAACAGTTAAAGTATTTTTCACCTTGAACACTGTTCCCACCCCGAAAAATAAATTTTTTTTTTATACAAGTATTAGTGTTAATATACAATAAAAAACATTTAATTTATATATATATATATATATATATATATATACACATACGTTCCATCATGTTTACCAACAGGTTCATCATATTCAACACCGACCCAATAACCTGGTTTAAACTTTGTTTCTCCTATTATTAACATCAATAGTCATCATCATTCAATAATTACAGTAATAAAATAACTTTTTCCACTCTTTTTTACAACCTACCAACATATCTAACTGTTCCTCTTCTTTTCAAACCATCTTCACTCCCATCACCAAAATCAATTTCACAACGATCTCCCACTTTAATTGATTTTGCCTCTTCTTCATATGTATAAGTCGAATCTGAAGTTGTTGATTTTGCTTCATCTGAAAATCTTCCAAATTTATTACGTCGTTTAAATGCAAGTATAGAATCTTTTTTTTTTTTTTTTTTGATTATTATTGGTTAATTTTGATTGAGAATTAAATTCTTTAATTTGAATTTATCATACTATACTATACACAAGCATTTATATTATATATACCTGTACGTTTTTCATATTCATCATCTGGCAATTCATATTTTTCTACTTGAGACAAATCATTAAATTTTAGCTTATTACTATTAGGACTAGTATCAATAACCTATAATCAAATCGAATGAATAAATTACATTAACAAAAAAAATGATTTGCAAGTGGATCACTAATATATAAATCTTCCTAATGACTCCCTCTTGGGTTTCTTGTGGAATATAAATACATGTATGTGTAAGTTGTGTGTACCTTTAATGTCATATAATTGTCAATTGGAAAAGCTCCCAACATAAAATCATCTCCTTCAACAGTAGTGACAAGCGTGTCACCATTATAAAGTTGCAAGATTTGTGAACCAACCGATACACCAGTTATTGGTTCAAGTTTATTCTAATTAAAAAGAAAAAAAAAGAGTTTGGACGTGGATGATGTGTGCGTGAGAGAAAGAGAGATGGATTGAAGATTTACAATAAATTTAATTTATAAAACATTATTCTTATTATTTATATTATTAATTACTTTTAATTGACTTATGGTGATACCTTTATCGAAACGTCGTTCAGAAGACGCGTTATCACTTTGAACAAAAATCGTTATAACCGACATAATGAGGAAATAAAGAAAACAACGCGCGCATAAATTTTTTTTTAAAATTTTATACTTATTCGTTACGTAGTACAAATTTATTATATATTATATTTATTATATTTTGTACTATATATTGTATATATATATATTTGACAATATACTTGTCCAATTATATTCTCATGATTTTTGTTTTCAGTTTTAGTTAGCTGTTTCTTATTCTACAAATGGAAAAAAATTATTTAAGAAAGACGGCGAGTGTTAATTAAGGCCTCGCCCATTGACGACAGTAATGATTTCGGCAATGATAAAAGGTCCTCCTCCTTCATTATAAAGATTGTAATAAAGCAAGTTTACATGGAGGAGGGCATTTCTTTCTATAGCTGGTACATATTTATTATGATGGTTGTGATTTGTTCATGTATAATTAAAAATGTAAACAAGAGTGATACAATCAACCAACAAATATGGATCGAGATATTTTTTTTAGATTATATTATGTCGATTTCCCACCTTCCATTTGCATCGGCTATTGATTTGTTTTATTAATTAATATTTTGAAGTACACACATTTAATAAAATAAATAAATAAATATTAATTAATTTCCAATTTTCCATTATATGAATTTTTCGTGCCTTTTTTAAAAAAAAATTTTTTTTTTTAAAAAATATACATATTTATTTGATAAAAGACTTGCAATAAAAAAAAAAAAAAGATGAATTCGTTAACCTTTATTTTCAAAAATCGAGCATTACTTTTATTAGTTTCATTTTTACTTTTTATATATGTGTTATTTAATAGTAGCAATGTAGACAATGACGAGTACGATGATATTAATAGCGATAAGGTTAATACAACTAAACGACGACCTAATGATAATTTTATTGTCAAGGTAGAAAAAATTGAAAAAAATTGCGGAAATTGGAAAAATATTATGGTAACAGATTGTCTAAGATATCTTGATAAACATGAATCAGATTATATTGTACCATATAATACGATCGATTGCGGATTAAAACCACCATCGTGTATATGTGATATTGATGTTGGTGATTTTGTCTATGATAGTGGGGAGAATACGAATGTGACTGAAAGAGATGAAGGAGTGATAGCAGAAGAACTGGAACAGCAAAACTCATTGTCACCAAAAATTATGATTTTTCATGTATATTGGAAAGGAATAATAACTGATAAACTTGCATTAATGATGAAATCATTTATATATACTCAACCACTCGACTGTGCTAAACTTTATGTCTGGATAGAGAATCTCAAGGAAAATTATAAAGAAAATGCGAATATGAAATTATTAAAAAAATTTATTCCAAAACACATTGAATTGAGAAATTGGAACACCAATGAACAACTTTCATCAATTGATTTATTTAACGGATGGGATAAAATATTTTCCGGCGAGGGAACTGTTTCATTTAGTGATTTGGTTAGGTTTGCTTTGCTTTATAAATATGGTGGCATATATGTAGATGCAGACGTATTATTATTACGTGACATGCGACCATTTTATTATTCAAATTTTGAATTTTCTTATCATTGGAGCTACAAAGATGAATATAACACTGCCATACTACGATTATGGAAAAACTCAGATACTGCAGCATTGGTGATAAAAGGTGCAATGATTAATGGTTTGGATTTTCATCCGTATAGGATCAAAAATTATTTATCAGAAGGAAAAACTGATGACAGCATGGCTTTGAAAGAAGCCAATAAAAAACTTTATATGTTACCGGTCGGATTATTTGATCCTTTGCGGTTGAAGCATGATTTAAAACAAATAGATTCAATATTATCACCAAATCTTTTCAGCACGAGTCAAATGTTTGAGGCCGATTTGGTTGAAAATGAATTTCCCGATGCCAATCTAACAACTCCAACTTCACCTTTGGTGCTTCGTGATATAGATTATTTCTTTCGTGGTGCTTATGCTTATCATTGGCATAATCATTGGAAGAAGGAAATTCCATTTTCATCTTGGATTGGTGTAATACAGACGGCTTATAATCAATTTATAGAAGGAAAGAGAAGTAATTTATACAATGAATTATTGTAATTTATCATAATATATATAGATTTCTTAACATAATATTTTAAAATTACATATACAATAACAATATTAATAGATTATATAATAATAATTTCTTTTTCTTTTTCAACAATAATTTACTGTAATGTTAAGGTTTAAAATTTTCTCAGTATAATAATACAACTTGTAAATATCATTTTAAAGAAATAAAATTAACACTTTTTTAATTACGGCATTTGAACAATAATTAGCATGTGAATATAATCATTATAATTACCAATGATGATATAGTGAGGCTTGGGAATATTTGTAAATTTTAATAATCTGTTGGTAATACAATTAAAATATAAATACAAAATACATCAGTTTAAAATCATATTCACACAGGAGTTGAGCGCTTACCTGTCATCCATTCTACAGTATTATTTGCAAATGCAGGTCCTAATCTCTCGCATATCTTAATTGCAACGAGTTAAATTATTAAATGGCTGTTGACCATAGAAATTGTTTTTGTGTTTGCCAAGTATTTCACCAATATTCGGATTCTTTCTTTATATGAGTGAACGGGAGATAGTTTAAAGCCATATTGTAAAACTAGGTGGAAGCGTACCAATTCAATATTGAAATTACAACATTATCTAAATGCCTTATCATCTTTTCTCCTTATGTAATAATAGTTTTTGTGCTTGTTTAATGGTAATTAAGTTTGTTCAGAACATTCTGATTCCATTTCTACTGGTGATATACTTGAAATTTTTGAGAGAGTTTTTTTTTTGATGTTAAAATTAGTCAAGAATCAAAAGGTGCAATTGTTATATCGATTGGTACAGATATCAAACTAATTTCAACGTCAGTAAGTCAAGAACTACGTCAATATTGCATTTCTGTATTCAATAAAAGGTGGAAGGATCATGAATGTGATGCCTACCTGCCACCATATTTTTTCTCTCGAAATACAAAGGTAAATGTCATTTATTTGTTTTTCAAGGTACAGGATTATTACGCGGTCAATTTATTTGATCGCAGGAACCATATGTAAAACTTATCTCTATATACGAATGTAAAATTAGGAATTCATCTTTTCTGGTGAATTTATTATCAATTAAACTATTTAACAACCAAACTATGCCAAACTTCATATGTATCATTTTGTCAATCACAAAGAAAAGAATTAAATTATTACGGTCAAATTCTTCACTAGATGAAGTGAGTTCCAATTGTCTTGCGATCACCATAAGTATACTTGAAAGTGATAAACATGTCTTGGGAAACTTTAGATTCTGATTACTTTATCTATACAGAAATATAATAATCTGATAATTTAACCGGATGGAATAATTAATTTATTTTCCATTTTTTATAAGATAAAGTGCTGTAACAAGACAAAATAATAGGAATTCACGGTTATTATTATGATGTTCAAAAATTACCTGCAAATTTCTTAAATGAATAATAATATTTATTTTTTTGTGATAATTAATATATCTTTTGCTTTCGATGTAATTATGACCACCTTTTCTTTCGTCTTTTTGACTTGAAGCTTTTTGATAATTTTGGGTATTGATAGTAAGTCAAAAACCTAGAGTTTCTATGTATATATGGGGCATGCTGCAACAAAACCAGACAAAGTGAACATTGGTATTACCAAAAATTTTAGGGTTCAAAATTTAGTAATGTGATTATTAAAATCTCCCATTTGTTATCCTCTTAATATTATGTGATATATAGAACTATTCCTATATAAAAATAGTTAATATGAAACTTATTTATATCAGGTCTACTATGGAACCTAAGAATTACAGCACCATTAGAAGTATTTTGAAGAAGGAACAAGGTGAAAAAATTGCACCTTACATTTTCAAGATAAATGATACTCAGACACTTGAAGCTTATCTAAGAAAAGAAAGGATTACTTATGAAATTTACCAAGAAGAAAGAAAAATAATAAATGTTGGAAAAAGAAAATCTCATGATGATGCATTATTACCTAATAAAAAGCAAAAATCTTTGAAAGGAAAATAACTACCATTTTCTTGATAGTTGGAATGAATTTCAATTTATACAGAAATAGGGATGGTATATAACATGTTATAAAAGATTTGAGTGGTATATATATATACACGCTAATTATTTATCCTATTGGGGGTTTTTTTTGGTAGGACAGGCGCGAATTGATTTTTTTTTTCTTCTTGGGAAAAACAATTTATTTTTTGACAGAGTCCAAGGTGACAAAACGTGAGTGTTGTTGTTTGGTTTGGTTTGGGTCTCCTAAAGTACTATTTTTTATTTGTATTGATATAATGCGGTATCTTTTTTATTTTATAAACATTTTAATTGGAAATCAAAACGCGGAGCAGATCTTGCTGGGTAAATAATTACAAGATTTTCATTGATAATATTTTGTTTTTCGTAATCGTTAATAATATTGATAATATTATTATAAATAGGACCCCGGAAACTACATAGATAGGTTACATTATTTTTGGGTAAATCAATATGTAAAAAAATCGAAAGGTCAGAGAAAATTCTGGGTAAATTAATATATATGGTTTAAAAGGTCATGACTTTCGTAGGGTAAAGAAAAAAATAGTTATGCTAGAAAATGGGTAAAATTAAATATAAATATTTCGAATATTTTTATGTCGGTTCCATTTTGGGTAAATTATTTAGGGGATAAATTTTAAAATTACACAAATTTTTTTAAAAAAAAAAATTAGTATGTGTATATTAAACTAAAAATATTTCATGCAATTCAGAAAATGTTAGTGAATTAATTGAAATTCCTGAGAATGAAAACTGTACTATATTATTGTTTGAAGATGAAAGCAAAGATGAAAGTGAGAATGAAGATGAGGACAAGGATGAAAATGAAAATGAGAATGAAAATGAGAATGAAAATGAGAATGAATGTAGAGACAGTAATAAATCAAGGTTAATGTTAATTCCCAAATAAATATTGTAGCTGAAACAAATGATGAAACAAATAATTAAAAAAGTTAAGAAAATTGTATAGAAATAAATATTTCCTTGAGGAAATTAATTCTAAATTAGTTCAATGTATTTGTGGCAAATCAGTTAAATTGGATAGAGAATATAGAGAAAGTAATTTAATAAGTCATAATCAATATGGTAAATGTGGCATTGTTTCTGGCAAACAATTAAGTGCAAAATCTTTTTTAATCAAAGCACTATTTTTGATGATGTTGATTCCACTAGAGTTGCTTGTTGTGGTTTATGTGATGAAAAAAAGAAATTATTTAATGAAAAATTTAAAGAAAATTTCTCTTGGAAAAGATTATCTAAAGAACATGATGAATTGATTGATAATTTGAGATGTCATGCTAAATGGATATTGGATAAAATTTCTTTATGTGTTAGGAGTTTGAATTGTCAAATTTTTACAATGAATAAATCAAACTTGTAATAATTGGGAGGTTTTATGTAGATGTAACACTTTAAATAAAGCAATAAATAAAATGAACATTAATCTAACTGATTTAATTAATTTTTTAATTATTTAACTTATTATGTTCATTTATTTTAATATCATGATTTTGCTCACACTATTTTTAGTCAAATTTTTTAAATAAAAAAATTTTTTGTCATAGAAATTTTTGGGTAAATTTATTATTATAAGATTAGAGAGTTATTACCAACTTGGGTAAATCTATATAAAAAATATTGGTAAACTCATTAGTAAATTTTGAAAATTTTAGGGTAACCTATCTATGTAGTTTCCGGGGTCCTTTATAAATATTATAATACAAGATATCAAGGCAGCACACCATTTAAAAAGAGACATTTCAAATATGCAATGTTTGATTATCGGAAATTAGCAGGCGTTGAAGCACGCATGCTATCTTGAACACTTTACAGTCATTCTCTCACCTTCCTCGTGTACACAAGGCTAATCTGACTACGCTGCCCCAATGATACAATGATGCAACTGAATTCCAGGGGGGAGCCCAAGGCCCTGGAGTTTACCGAGACTGCACCAATCGTCAATGACGCTTTCACTAATCTTCCCAGACCAGAGATGGCTGCTGTCATGTTGGATGAAAAGTCGACTGCAACGATCCTGCCTCTAGGGTAAGGATGGCTCTGTGACCAAGATGTTGCAACTCTGGAGGAATATTACGAGAATCTGCAGCTCATTCAAGCACATGGGGTCGCAATTCAGAGCAGGGTTGGTGGCCCTGAAATTGCATTCGGACTCTGATGTTAAGAGGAAAGTTGTAAAATAATGTTTGTTTTGTATAATCATTTTCATAAATGCTCTGTTTCTCTGATACTAACTAACCAATTTATAATTTTGGGTAGGGGTTTTTGCCCAATAATTTCTCTGCTCTGTAGGTTAAAATTATTGCACAATTATATACATCTTTGTCAGCAATATGGCCAACAAGAAAAGGCCATAAAAATGGTTCGGATTTTGTTTGGTATGTTTCATAAAAATTAATCATTTTCCCAATTTTTTGTTTTTCTTTAATTTTTATTTGACCAACTGAATTTGTTATTTTAGTAAATGGGGGTAGGGTTGTTGGTGAGTAGGCATGCCACCGACAAGACAGGGGATGCCTTTGGGATATACCAAACTCATAGAAAGGGATCTTTTGTCCAGACTTAGGGTCACATAGATGTTAAGCACAGAAAATGTACACTATCATGTATGTTTTTTTTCAACAAAATAAACATTTAAATAATTAATTGTTAAATATTAATACTTTTCTTTTCATAAAAATTACAGCAACCCAGGACTCAAAACTCTGAATTCAGGGAAAATCCAAGGCAACAACCCAGATCGCAACCTTCTGGGCTGCTGAATTTTCAAACCAGTTAAACCAGTCGCAGACACCAACTTTATTCTACAGGGGTATAACACAAAGCAATAATCACACATCACACAAATACTGATATTCATGCCCATATGGTGATGTCCAGCCTGGTCTGAGGGGAGATAAGGAAAAGTTTTGTCCAAAGCCTTCCAGCATGTGATGGACTTTACCCATAGGAAAAAATCCCATGGTTATAAAGGGTAATTGCATGTTTGTGATAGGAAAATTCAATTAAATCTGACACCTGCAATCAACATCAGATTTATTATTCATGAGCAACCATAATTGATAATCAGGAAAAGTAATTTATTATTGTGAATCCCAGAGATTTTAATAATCACATTATTAAATTTTGAACCCTAAAATTTTTGGTAATACCAATGTTCACTTTGTCTGGTTTTGTTGCAGCATGCCCATATGATCTACTTATTATATGACACAATAATAGTGACGTAATAATCATCGACATTTTCGAATATATTAATATTAATTAATAATTAATATACTACTAATACTAATATTAATATTTGTTGTAATATTTATTATTTATTAAAAATTTTTTTTAATTTTTGTCGTTTTAAATTAATTAAAAATCTTTCCTTGAACAAATTCATATACATATATATATAGATCAGTAGAATCAATCTTTTTTTTACATTTGATTGAAAAAAATGGCCGTCGACAGCAGTAGTTCTCGTAACTCGCCAGATTTTAAACAAGAAGAAGAATCAATGCAAGAGTATGATGCATTAAAAGATAACAATTCAGCACATGATGAAGGGTATAGTATTCAACTTTCAATTCATCATTAGGTTTTTTTTTGTTTTCCCATAAAGATTTCTTTTTGTTTTGCAATACAAAAAAACAAGACAATTATAATAGCATATTGCATAGCAAGCAAAGCTAAGATAGATGTAATATAAAATCAAATAGTATAATTAAGTAATTAAATTGTATAGTAAGTTATACAGTAGTAAGAGATGAGGAATTGTTGAAAAGTAGCAATGAGATGTTGTTTCCTATATCTTATTAATTAGGAAGTTTAGAATTATGTATGAATATGAGAGAGAGAATATGAGAGAGAGAAATAGAAGAAAGTAGAAACAAAAGAATATTCTTTAATGGAAAACAAGAAAAAAATTTTGAAATATAATTTATTTTTATGTGGTTAGGTTTACTTTTTATTTTATAGTTTATTAAGATAAAATACAACTAATAGGTTTTTTACAATTCTT
Organism: Entrophospora sp. SA101; assembly: GCA_958430865.1. Taxonomy (NCBI): domain Eukaryota; kingdom Fungi; phylum Glomeromycota; class Glomeromycetes; order Entrophosporales; family Entrophosporaceae; genus Entrophospora; species Entrophospora sp. SA101. The sequence continues at coordinate 8,011 of CAUDNR010004347.1, read as the reverse complement.
TCTTTTTTAATTATATATATACACACCTATCATACATACATACAATTATAATATAATGAATAAATATATATAATATAAATATAAATATAATCAATATCTGCTCCTTAATCGTATCAATATTGAATACTGTAGAAAAATGTTCATAGGCGGTCTTAATTGGGAAACAACAGATGGTAAGATTCTTGTATTTAGCATTAAATAAATATAATAATAAAATATATATAGCACTTTTAAATTATCTTTACATTTCCCTGTCTATCTCTCTCTTCATAAATTCTCTCTCTCATATATATATATATTATTAAATATTAAATATTAGTCAATAAATTAGATTGCTCATTATTAGCTAACGTTGATCTATGTTGTTATTTAGTTAATATAATATAAAGAGAGAAATTTACGAATATCTTTTTTTCTAATACATGATTAATAAAAATATCTAATAAAATTCTATTGTGTTTTATTATAACGATAATTATAATAATAATAGAGAGCCTTAAATCATATTTCTCACAATTTGGAGAAATCAAAGACTGTGTTGTTATGAGAGATCAGAATACGATGAGATCTCGCGGATTTGGTTTTCTGACTTTTATAGATCCTTCTAATGTTGATAAAGTGCTGGCAACTGATCATCAATTAGATGGAAAACTTGTAAGTAAATTTTTATTAAAAATGAAAATTAATTAATCATCATTCATTATAATAATATTACAAAATATAATAATCAATTAAAAAATCAGATTGATCCAAAACGAGCAATCCCTCGTGAAGAACAAGAAAAAACAGAAAAAATATTTGTAGGTGGAATAGCACCTGAAGTGACTGAAGAAGAGTTTAAAGAATATTTTTCACAATTTGGGGTTGTCAAAGATGCAACGTTGATGGTTGATCGTGATACTGGTAGACCTCGAGGATTTGGTTTCATTACTTTTGAATCATCAGAGCCTGTTGAAAAAGCAATGGCTGCTAGAACTGATCTAAGCCTTCAAAATAAGATGGTATATCAAGATTAAATTTTATTATATTTATAATATTATTTTATTATTTATCTTGTATTTATTTATTTTTTACTAACAAATTATTCTATAACATACATATATTCTCAATCACCCAAATATAGGTCGAGGTGAAAAGAGCTATGCCAAAGCATAAATCACAAAGAGTTAACATTTATGGAGGAGCGCCTTCAGTAGGTAATGCTATATCATCTGGCAATGGACCTATGAATGGTAGATATGGTTCATCCTATGGAATCGGTAAAGATGGTGGCTCAGCTGGATATTCTGGAATGGGTGGATACAATTCCGGTTCAATTAATGGTAGATATGGCTCATCTTACGGAATGGGTGGCGGTGGTAAAGACGGGGGCTCGGCTGGATATTCTGGAATGAGTGGATACAATTCCGGTTCAATCAATGGTAGATATGGTTCTCCTTACGGAATGAGCGGTGGCGGTAAAGATGGAGGCGGCTCAACTGGGTATTCTGGAATGGGTGGATACAATTCCGGTTCATACCCTGGTAGTTATAGTGCATATAATAATTATCCAAATTATGGTTATCCCAATTCTTATCCCGACAGTTATCACCCATATAATGCAATGACACATGCATATTATTCTTCAAGGTAGATGAATTTCTTTTGATATTAATTGCATTATTATCTAAATGTTCAACTTTCTAATAATTAATCTACACGTGATTTAATGATAGATATGGTGGATATAATAATAATTATGGAGGAGGTAGTAGTGGATATAGAGGATCAGGTAGTCGAGGAGGCGGTAGTGGTGGTGGAGCAGGAATGAATGCTGCAGGATCAGGAGAACCAATATACAGTAGACATTCAGTTCGTGGCCAACATAATTATCATCCATATGCACGATAAAAATATATGTATTTCTTTAGGTAAGAAAATATATATATTTGTATTATGTATATAATTTTTGATAATTGAATATAATAATTTATTTAGCATTTAATTAGTTACTACTATTATCAACATCAACATCAACATTACCACCACCACCACCACCTTTATTATTACATCAATATTATAACTATTATTATTATTATTATTATTATTATTTTTAATATATATTATTATTTATTATTATTATAAAATCCTAAATATTGGATTAGCAAATTAGTAAATAAATTTAATTTTTATATTTTAGTAAAATAGTTTGTATAATATTACTAACATCATTACTAATATCATTTATCACTAATATTAATTTATTAATTTATTATTTAATTATTTAATTATTATTCTTATTGGGGAAGAATCTTAAAATAAATCCATTCATATACTACATAATATAAATACTATACATTACCATAGTATCATTTATTAATTTAATATTATCAAATAATTTATTTATTAGCATTAATCTTTAACTAATTAATATATTAATTACATACTATAGAGGAGCATATTCAATAAAATAATTTATCATGTGCTAAAAATAATAATCAATTAATATATTTTTTACCAATTAATAAAGTTTATTATTATAGAATAATAATAGATTAATAGAGTTTGTAATGATAATTATTACTAGACAAAATAAAATTCCATTAGAAATATAATTTTTTTCTAATTTTTTCCACATTTTCCATCCGAAGTTACTATTCTTATCCCTCATTTTTGATAAAGTACATTTGAATTAATAAAATAAATTTTTGTGTAAATGTTACAATAAGTGAAAGAATTGGAAATCCACATTCGTAAAGTCTATTTACAAAGAATATCAATGAATTCATTTATTTATTTACAATATTACATATGTCAATCAATCATTTCAATCATTCATAAAATTACTCATTGATTGAATCATTGTTTCTACCTATTCCTTTTGCGCATCTACTCCATTCCCAATAATCCAACTCTAAGCAATAGATGTTTTGTGCTTTGGTTGATTCCTTGACTCCATGTAGTTATGTTAACATTTATTAAAATATTTTCAGTTATCATTATTATAAACAAAGAGGGCATTATCTCCAAATATTATTGTAACATACTTTAAATTTTAACCATTGTTTATTGTCCAAAAAAATTATAATATTGTTCCCATTATTCATTAACATTATTAAATATACCTTTTCGTAGAGAACATTACATTTTCTGTTTTTGATGTATTTTCAAATATGTTTACTAATTTTATCTCCAAGCGTTTTAAAAATATTACAAGTTTAAGCGTGTTTTTTAATTAAGTTAATTAACCAAAATATATATCTACTAATACCTTTCGAGAACCGTCATTTTGCCGATCTGATAATCCAATTTTTTAAATTAAATTTACTTTGTTTCTCAAGGTCTTATATACTAAAATTTGCCATTGGTTGTTGAAATGCTATGCCCTATCCTTCGTGTAGGGTATATATAACTGTTGGTTAATTTCTTGAAAAGCCAAATGAATAAATAGAGGAGAGATTATAGTAACCAACCAGTGTTTTCTCATATTTTTCATTTCTTGAAGTGGGTTGTAATTGTTGCTTTAGTAATTAGCACTAGGTCTTAAAATCTTCATATCTACATATATATGTTCAAAGTAGAAGCTCGTGATCAATTTCTTCCATTCATTATTTTTTTATATGAAGATTAATTTCACCAAAAATTGGTAACTAACTGAATAATTGAATAAATTTTTAATAATACATATTTAACTATATTTGTAAGGAAATTCCATGAATGCGGCAATATCAAAAAAAATACTTTTTTTTACAAAATCGACTTTTTTTTTATATATATATATAATTTATAATTTTTACAATTAAATTATTTTCACAGTTTAAAATATTCACAATTTGATTTACTCTTTCAATTAAGAGGTAAATTAATGTCTCAGACAAATAATAATAGTTGTGGAAATGCAGGTCCTTCGCCAGGGTGTAATAGTAGTAATGGCATACTTGGTTCTACCAGTAATTTTAATGATAATAAAACTTCAATAGTCAACACGACTGTTTCTTCTTCTCCACAATCTTCAACCAATATGGTATTTAATATAATTTAATATAATTATATATACATGATAATGTTAGAATTCTAAATTAAATATTTCATATTAATCATTTGTTTTTTTTTAGACAAGTGGCACTTGCATGTGTTGTTGCAGGTAAAAAAATCTATGATTTTGATGATTTATAAAAATTTTTACATTTAAATATCTAAATTAACAAATTAATTAAACTTTTTTGAATATTTGATTTCAAGTAATCTTCGGTTTCCATGTTCAGTAAAATGTTTTCGATGTACTGTATGTCAAACAATAAACGATTTAGAACCGTTAAAACCGCGTAGTATGTATTTATATGAGAAAATGAGAGAAAGCGAAAGAAATAAATTTTTTTTTGATCAATCAACTTTGAAAAACATCCAATTAAAAAAACTTTCTTTTTTTAAAAAAGCTGAAACAGCTACAACACCGCCATTGACACTTGATTATCTAAAGAATATTATTAGTAAATGTAAAAATAACAATAGTAGTAGTAGTAATAATAATAATAATGATAGTGAGCGTGGCAAATCTACAAATTTTGAATTTTTAAATCAGACAATACAGAACGTTTTTAGTAATTGGTATATATTAAATAATAGTTTTCCAAATGTAAGATCATATATATCTTTTATTTTTTCTTTAAATTCATTGTATGCAAGAAAAAAATTAACTAATAATAATAAATATATCAAGAATCAACCCGTTAGTTTAGAAAATTGTGGAGTAGCATTGGATGATGTTAGACAAGCATATATAATCTTATTAGAATTGGTAATATTATTTAATTATTTATTCATAAATTAGAAAGTTTATATAAAAGAATCAAGTAAATTGACAAATCCCCTTTTTTTTTAATTCTTAGCCTGTGTCTGTGATAAGAGCTATGATGCAATCAATCGAAAATTTATTGAAAAGACCTGGGAGGTAAAAGAAAAATTCTGTAATGTTTGTAAGGAATTATATTTGTAAGAAATATTTGATGTAAAAAAAATAATATTAATTTCTAATTTAATTTATTTTCTGTTTTATATTATTTCTGAAAAGGATTTTAAAAACATGTGAAGATATAAAATTTCTGATGATAATATTAGAGGTATTAATATTATATATTTGTGTATTTATATTACACTAATAATTAAAAAATGTTCTTTTTTTCAAATATAGAATACATTGTTGTCACAACATAAATTTGCTCAGGAATCTCAAAGACATCATAATATAGTTGAAAGAATTTTTGGTTTAATTTCAAATCTAAGTGTGGAACTTCGTCATTATTTGCTTAGTTGGTTTTCAGGGTTAGCTATATATAGTATAATAATAATAAATAAATATATATATATAATCGTAGTAGTAAATAATAATATTTTAATTAACTTTTTTTAAAAAAATTATTTCAAGACTTCCAACAAATATTTTTAGGAAACGCATTGAACTGGTTAATTCATTTATAAGTTATCGATTGGCAATTCATTGTACCACCAATCAATATTCGCCAGATATATATGATTCAAAGGGAAAAATTAATATTACATCAAGATTAATATATGAACCAGACTGGGGAATTAATGCTGCAGCACAAGTAATGGAATTACTATGTACGTATTTATTTGTATATATGTGAGTGTGTGATATATATTATATATTGATATATATTTAATATCTTAAAATTTCCAAATAATTTCTTGCCAATTTTTTCTACCCACCTATTAATAATTTACATTTTGATAATCAATAGTTGCAGCAAATATGCAAAAAAGAAAAGTCTCTTTATCTGAATTTTATAATACAATGGTTGATTGTGTGGATAAAATATCAGATTTTGATATATGGAAGCAAAAAACAGGGTTGGTTAATTTATTGGTTAGTTATAAAATAATCAATAATTATGATAATTTTATAACTAATAATATCTATTATTTTGATAGAAAATTTACATTTTGTAGTTTCCCATTCCTGATAAGTCTTGGTGGAAAGATGCAAATTTTAGAATTTGATGCGCAAAGACAAATGGAAACAAAAGCTAGAGTAATTAAAAATCAAATTAATTGGTCAATTAATAAAAATCTTATATAAAGCTTCGCGCAAGCAGGCTCGCAAGCCAAATAACTTGACAAGCTCGCAAGCCGGACAAGTTATCTGGCTCGCAAGTTGGCCTGCGAGTAGCTTTAGAGACAACAACAACAATAATAATTTTTTTCTCTAAAAATAAAACATTTATATATAGGAAGCATTTTTTACATTTCTTTATCAAAAACGTACATTCAAATCAGCATTAGAGTTAAAGATTCGGAGAGATAATATAATCCAGGATTCATTAAATCAAATATCAGAGAATGTAATTGATTTAAAGAAATCATTAAGAATTGTATTTATAGGTGAAGATGGTGTAGATGGTGGCGGGCTAAGAAAAGAATGGTTTCTATTATTAATAAGACGTTTGTTTGATCCACAATACGGTGAGAAGAAAATAAATATAATTAATATTGATATTTTTTGAATTTTAAATATTTATTTATTTATATATTTATTCTCTCCCTCCCCAAATAAATAAATAAACGAAGGAATGTTTACGTGGGATGAAGATTCGAAATATTGTTGGTTTAATCCAGCAAGTTTTGAAAATAGCGATCAATATTATCTCGTTGGTGTAATTGTCGGACTCGCAATTTATAATTCAACTATATTAGATGTGCACTTTCCTTTAGCATGTTATAAGAAATTATTTAATGAACGAGTGGGATTAGAAGATTTAAAAGTTTTCAAGCCAGTATGTTGTTGATATTATTAATCTTTGATCATTTGGATATTTATATTAATATAATAATTATGAATAATTATTTAAATGTTTATTTTGTTGAAAAAAAACATACATGATAGTGTACATTTTCTGTGCTTAACATCTATGTGACCCTAAGTCTGGACAAAAGATCCCTTTCTATGAGTTTGGTATATCCCAAAGGCATCCCCTGTCTTGTCGGTGGCATGCCTACTCACCAACAACCCTACCCCCATTTACTAAAATAACAAATTCAGTTGGTCAAATAAAAATTAAAGAAAAACAAAAAATTGGGAAAATGATTAATTTTTATGAAACATACCAAACAAAATCCGAACCATTTTTATGGCCTTTTCTTGTTGGCCATATTGCTGACAAAGATGTATATAATTGTGCAATAATTTTAACCTACAGAGCAGAGAAATTATTGGGCAAAAACCCCTACCCAAAATTATAAATTGGTTAGTTAGTATCAGAGAAACAGAGCATTTATGAAAATGATTATACAAAACAAACATTATTTTACAACTTTCCTCTTAACATCAGAGTCCGAATGCAATTTCAGGGCCACCAACCCTGCTCTGAATTGCGACCCCATGTGCTTGAATGAGCTGCAGATTCTCGTAATATTCCTCCAGAGTTGCAACATCTTGGTCACAGAGCCATCCTTACCCTAGAGGCAGGATCGTTGCAGTCGACTTTTCATCCAACATGACAGCAGCCATCTCTGGTCTGGGAAGATTAGTGAAAGCGTCATTGACGATTGGTGCAGTCTCGGTAAACTCCAGGGCCTTGGGCTCCCCCCTGGAATTCAGTTGCATCATTGTATCATTGGGGCAGCGTAGTCAGATTAGCCTTGTGTACACGAGGAAGGTGAGAGAATGACTGTAAAGTGTTCAAGATAGCATGCGTGCTTCAACGCCTGCTAATTTCCGATAATCAAACATTGCATATTTGAAATGTCTCTTTTTAAATGGTGTGCTGCCTTGATATCTTGTATTATAATATTTATAAAGGACCCCGGAAACTACATAGATAGGTTACCCTAAAATTTTCAAAATTTACTAATGAGTTTACCAATATTTTTTATATAGATTTACCCAAGTTGGTAATAACTCTCTAATCTTATAATAATAAATTTACCCAAAAATTTCTATGACAAAAAATTTTTTTATTTAAAAAATTTGACTAAAAATAGTGTGAGCAAAATCATGATATTAAAATAAATG
>CAUDNR010004346.1:37726-54633 GCA_958430865.1 Entrophospora sp. SA101 | reverse complement strand
GTATAGATTAATTTGGTATAAATATCTCATTTTTGAATCTGAGGGTCGAAACCCACTTTTTCCTAGAACAGCCCCCAAATGAGTAGGATGTTTTTATGAATAATATATAACAAATGTACCTGATAATGCTTCTTCAACAAAGCCCCTGCCTTCTCCTTCCTCTCCACCGCTTCCTCTTCTTCTATTTTTTTCAACTCTCTAATATAGTGCGCCAATATGTCTTCTTCTTTGTAATTTAGTAGAGATAAAAAATTTTTAAAATGGTCATAAGACCAGTTTTCTTGTATAAAAAAATTTTTTAAGTGGGAGTTGTCGCGTTTCATTTTTTTTTTTAAAAAATTTTTAAAGAAATTTTTACCCGTATTTGTGATACCTAATGATTATATACAGGACAGCAGGGTCCATTGAGACAACTACTAAATATGGTTGAAATGTTACTTCAATGGACCCAACGGACCATCAATGGACCAGTACCATGGTCAACCCTGCAGGACAGCCAAGTTATTTATATATATATATATATATATATATATATTTTATATATATAGCATATTATAGAAAAAACATATTATTACCATTACTGTCTTCATTATACCGGTTTTATAAAACTGTTTTTTTGTGAATCTCTCTAAAATTTATTACCAACATTAGACAAGCTTGGAAAACAATAAAATTGATTAATGTTTTATCATGCATTCAATAGTTGTATGCATAATAGGCGGGTTTGATGCTTATTTGATGTAAAAATGAAAATGCCATCCATATAAGTATTTAATATTAATAGATTTTTCAAAATTAAAAAAAACAATCATATGTGATTTATTATCAATTTGAATAATGGTTTTATTATTTCTCTTTTCTCTTTAAACATGACAAAAATAGATGATAAAATCGGATTTACTAAACTCATTTTTAAATAAACAAACTGTTTTTTCATTGTATATTTATAGTTAGTTATTCCTGAAATATGTATCAATTAATTAATTCAAACCCAAAAATATCAAAAAAATTAACAAAATTCTCAGGTTCAAGTATTCTTTGTCATAATTGATAAAGTGGTGAAAAACTCATTTATTTTATATTTTTCTTTATTTACTGAATTGGAATTTAAAGAAATTTTGAATATAAAATGCAAGACATTTTTACCAGCTGTACTATTAAAAAAATAATCAATAATAAAATATCTCTAAACATTTTCTTTATTCAAATTTTCTTTTTACCAACTCTATTATTACAAATCTAATTCTTTTTCTCAATTAAATTTTTCCTATATATATATCAACAAATTTAATCACATTAAAAATGGTCAGATACAATAAAAGACAACTTCAAATTAGAAGATTAGCTGATGCTAGAAGAAATTGTTCTGAACAAAGCAATTTAAATACAAATGATATTGAAATGGATTTAATTGAATCTGAATCTGAACCTGAAATTCAAATTGAATCTGAACCTGAACATGAAATTCAAATTGAATCTGAACCTGAACCTGAAATTCAAATTGAATCTGAACCCGAAATTCAAACTGAATCTGATTGGAATTCTGATGACAGTGAACCATGGGATGATTTGAGAATGGACAGAGATGATAATGCTGATTTTGTATGTGGATGGTGGGAAGAGGCAAAACAAACTTTCAAAGAAAATGCCATTTCAATAAAAAGCAGGTCTTTTTACATGAAAGATTCAAAAAGAACACTACGAAGGCAGGCTAGTCAATTAAAACAAGCAGCAGAAGGATCAAAGAAAATCACTGATTTTTTTAACCTTCAAACTTCCAGTGAAGATCAACCTGAAGATTCAGAGCAAAGTGGTGTTGAATCATTAAATTATGATCTTGATGATGATTTTGATCTTGATCTTGAAGATGATATTAACCTTATGAATAATGACTGGAAAAGTGCAATAAGTTCTGTTGAGCAAGCTCTTGGAAGACCTAATTTAACCAATGATGTAAAGTCCAAATTAATGGCAATTGAAATGTATTTTAGACATTTGGATAATGGCAAAAAACAGATTGAAGCAAGTGAAATAGTTGCAATATCTCTAGGGTGGGCAAGAGTTTATAAAGGAAGATGCATTAGAACTTGGGCTAAACAATGGGTCCAAAATAAAATATTACCTGAATCAAATAGAGGAAAACACCCAAAAACAAAAAGCCTTTTGGATCATGAAGATGTTGCTGCACAGATTGGAAGTCACTTAAGGTCCAATAAATTTGATATAACACCTAAAAAATTATGCAAACATGTCAATGATATAATATTGCCTAATTTTGGAGTGGAAAACGAACACAAAAAAATATCTGAACAAACTGCAGCAAGATGGCTCAAAAAATTAGGATGGATGTTTAGTGCTTATAAAAAAGGATTCTATCATGATGGCCATGAGAGACCTGATGTTGTTAAATATAGAGAAGAATTTTTAAATTTTATGGAAGTGGAATATGAACCTTATGCTCCAAGGTTTGAGGGAGATAATTTAGATAAAAGAATTGACCCTGTATTAGAAGAAGGAGTTAAAATAAGACATATAATAACACATGATGAATCTACCTTCTATTCAAATGAAAGTAATAGTCAAGGTTGGATTCCAGAAGGTGAACAACCTTTAAAAAAGAAGGGGAGAGGGAGGGCTTATCATGTTGGTGATTTTTTGAGTGAAACAATAGGTCCCTTACATCTAAATGATGAAGAACAAAATCAATTCCCCCACTTACCTAAACAAAGCCGTGAATGTATTATATCAGGATCAAATCATGATGGGTGGTGGACAACAGAAAAATTAAAAAATCAAATAATTAATAAAGCAATACCAATATTCGAAGCCACTCATCCAGGTTGCATTGCTCTATTTGCATTTGACAATGCAACTTCTCATGCTGCCTTTGCTGATGATGCTTTGGTTGCATCCAATGTAAATTGGAATGATGGTGGAAAACAACCAAAGATGAGAGATACTGTTTTCAATGGTGCAATTCAACAGATGACTTACCCTAATGGAGAACAGAAGGGAATGAAAACAATTTTGCAAGAAAGAGGATTATTTAAGGAAGGATTAAAAAAAGTATGTTCTGACTGTAAAACTAAAAAGTTAAGGGAACAGAATACAAAAACAGATTGTTGTGGACTGAAGATTCTGGAGTTACAACCAGATTTCAAGTCACAAAAGGGAATTATTCAAGAAACAATTGAAGGAAAGGGACATATGGTGATTTTCTACCCCAAGTTCCATTGTGAATTAAATTTCATTGAAATGTATTGGGGTGCAGCTAAGAGATACACAAGAGAAAATTGTGACTACACCTGGGATGGACTCTTGAAAACAGTACCTTTGGCCTTGGACTCTGTTCCAATTTCATCTATAAGAAGATATGCACGTAGGTCTTTCAGATATATGGATGCATATAGAAAAGGGCTGACTCTTAATGCTGCAGAACATGCTGTAAAAAAATATAGTTCCCATAGAAAAATTCCCAACAGTGTATTGTGTGGTCTTGACTCTAATGTAAATTAATATTAGTTTTATAGTATTTATTTTTTCCATTCATATATATAATAAAATAATGTAACTTATATAAAATATTATGCAGAAAAATAATTATTTTGCAAATTAATAATATTATCTTCATTATTTATAGTATTTTCATCCTCTTCATATAGGATAAATTTTCTTACATGTCAAATTTAAATATTAATTATATATTAATATATAAATATTTAAACGGAAAATTTTTTTAAAAATTTGCATCATAATCACTATCAAAAGGTCACGTGATACAAAAATTTTATTGCATTTTTGAACATAACTTATAATTCTGAGATTTGAGATTTTTCCCAAAATTGGCCGCGAGGCGCAGTAAGTTGCGGGACTAGGTGATTTGCACTATACGCAGGGCGGGAATTTCAAAAATTCAAGAATTTCTTCTTATTTTAGAAAGAAAAAAAAAAGGAAGCTATTTTTTTTTTCAGGAAATTAAAAAATTTAAATGAGAGAATACTGGTTGTATGATAAAATTGTTATCTGTCAAAAAAAATCTAATACTAAAATTTTCTTTTCTCAAAACTATTAATTAATAAAAATAAATCAAAAAATTATGTCATTTGTAGCTTGGGTTTTCAAGAATATTTGCACAATTCTTGTAATTAAAAGAAATATTCCCTCTTGAAAATACTCTTCTCCAAAAATAGAAGTTTAATCACTTCTCTTTACTAGCTATTGAAAAGAAAATTGTTGAAATTTGTGAAGCTTCAAAAAATAAATATTTTTTTATTTTAACACTCACCTAATTTAAAATCATAAAAGTATTAAACAGAAACACGTCGTCGTATTTGTTGAATTCATACTTGTTATTTATTATGTTTTCTAACCCTTATTGGAAAATAATGACAAATGTTTGTTCACCATTTTGTACAATATTTAAACAAAAAAGGGTTTGATCACGCACAAACTATTATCAATGTTTTTATTTGTTGAGGATGTTATGCAAATTATGCAATCACGTACGTGATTGCATAGTGCATTTTTTGGAACTAGACCTTTTTTAGATTTTGTACCCTTGATCCCGAAAATTGATATCTGATGCGAAAAAAAAATAAGAAATATTAATATTATTATAGGACATTATTTCGCCACCATTACCAACAAAGAGATTGAACAAATAATTTCATCTAATGGTGGTATTTAACATATAAAATATGCATATAGACCGCTTTGGGCTATAAAATCTTTTTAAGAATAATTTGATTGGATTAGCAAGCATGCCTGTATTTACTTTTTTATTATTTAAATCCTTACTTTTTATTGGTTGAAGCTTGTCACTAAAATTTTGGGGATGCGTGGATCTGCCATATAACCGTGTATTGAGATCTCCAAAATAATGTCATATTCTTCTTTGTACCACTAAACTTGTATATACCCAAAATCCATTCACTTATTAATATATTATAAAAAACAAAAAAAGTTGATGTGTAACTTTTATTATAATAATAAATTACTTTCCCTTATTTACTCTGTCAAATTTATATTATGTGGAAAAATAGAAAAAAAGCTCCCGAGATCTAAATTATCTCCTATTTCTGGTGTAAACACATGCAATATTTAAAAAAAAACTTATAAATCTATTATTAAATTTGAAATTTTAAAAATATATTATAATAATAGTATAAAATGTAAAAAACCAAAATTTCCCCCTGTAGTAACTTCTTTTTTTCTTTCAATTATAAAGTCTTTTCACCAAGGACACTTTCTTTTTTTTATTTATTAGTGTAGTATATATATATATATATAAAAATAAAATGTCGATATTTAAAAAAAAGAAAAATGTAAATGTCGAAAATGAAACTTTTATTAGTTTGGAACATCATTCTTCCTCAATTATCGATGATAGCACCACAGTAATAGCTGCTACTACAATGAGTTCTATCACAGCAGCTACAACAACAACAATAACAAACCAACAACAACAACAACAAACAACAGCTACTTCAAAAAGACGCGTTTATGTAAATATGCCTTTACCACCAGAAGAATTAGATCAATATGACGAACCAATAATAAAATTTGCATCAAATCGGATCAGTACTTCGAAATACACTTTGTTAACCTTTATACCAAAAAATTTATTTGAACAATTCCGGAGAGTGGCAAATATGTATTTTCTTTTCCTAGTAGCACTTCAACTTATACCTTCAGTAGGTGGTGGTGTTTCTCCCATTTTAGTGGCTTCCCCACTATTCACTATCATCACTATGACTGCAATTAAAGATGCTTTTGAAGATTGGAAACGTCATACTCAAGATAAAACACTTAACAATTCTAAAGCTACGATAATATCAAATTGGGTAAATGTCAATATGCCATATGGCGGTAGTGAGCAATTTAAATCCTTGCGTAAAATATTGAATCGTTTTTTTGGTTATAAAATCAAAAAATCAAACTGTAATTACAGTAATAGTAGTAAGCATCATCATGATAATGATAGTGATAATAGTAATGTTAATAATAATAATAGTAATGATAGGTCGATAGTGGTTCCATCATCATCTCGTACAAACAAAACAAAAGTTTCAGATATAAAATGGTCTGATGCTCATTGGCAAGATGTTAAAGTTGGTGATATCATACGATTAAATAATAATGATCAAGTGCCGGCTGATATGATAATTTTATCTACAAGTGAACCAGATGGTCTTTGTTACTCGGAAACAAAAAATTTGGATGGTGAAACAAATCTTAAAGTTCGTCATTGTGTGTCCGCAACTTCATCAATAAAATCTGAACAAGATTGTGGGACTGCTTCTTTTTATGTTGAATCTGAACCACCAAATGTCAACTTATACACATTCAATGGAGTTTTACATTGGATCGTAAAAGATGGCACCGACATTAAAACTGAACCCATATCTATAAATGACGTTTTGTTGAGAGGTTGTGTTCTTCGTAATACCGAGTGGGTTATAGGCTTAGTGCTATATACTGGAACAGATACCAAAATTATGTTAAATTCTGGCGATACGCCAAGTAAAAGAAGTCGAATTGAAATAGAAACAAATTTTCATGTATGAATTATAATGACATTGTTTGTTTTTGGTGGTGGTTGCAATTATTTAAAAATTTAATTATTTTGAACTTATATATATATTTATAGGTTACCATGAATCTCTTGTTTTCTTTCTTCTAAGCGAATTGTTCCTTGATGATGAAGACTGCTTGTTGTTGACTGTAATTACTTCAGACTCTAGTGGTGGTTGCAGTTGTGATAATGATGACAAATCTATGTTTGAGTCGTTGTTGGATGATGATGATGATATCACATAGTTTGATCCATTTGTTGAATTGATGGTAATTGGTTTTGTCATTGGAATTTTTTCCTCCTCCACATGACTGCTTTCACCATCATCATTAATAATACCATATTTTTTCATCATTTTACTTTTATAATTATTTTCTTTGAAAACTTCTTCACGAATAATGTCAGTATCAGTTGGCCAATAAGTTTTATGAAGATATTTTACTACAAATCTTGGCAAAATACTAATTATAACTGATAATGCAATTGACATCCAAAAGTCCATTTCAGTATATAGTATCCTATCAGCTCTAAAAAATCCAAACGCGTAAATGATTGCATAGAATTCTACCCACAAATAGAATGATAAGATGCTGCCGCAGATAATCACAAACGCCATCCATTGTTCTGTCTCATCATCATTATCATTATTATCACCACCAGTTGACGATGAAGATCCTTTATCATTATTATTATTATTATTATTATTATTATTATTATTATTGCTGGTAGTAGCAGTAGTAGCAGTTGATGATGTTCTTTCAAATAAAATATTAGGCAGGGTTTTACTACGATTTAATGGTTGTGTGATTAGATAATCATCTAATAATGACAAATGACTTTTAAATGTTGACGTTGATATTGTGTTAGATCGTTGTTGTAGTCTTTGTATTGGACTATAAACAGATTTTCTGAAAGTTTCAAATGCACTCTCTTCAACAGAAAATGCAAACCCAGTAAATGCCTCACATATTCCTGAATCCATATGAACCATTTGATCAATAGAATTCGATGAATCTCTTGTTTTCTTTCTTCTAAGCGAATTGTTCCTTGATGATGAAGACTGCTTGTTGTTGACTGTAATTACTTCAGACTCTAGTGGTGGTTGCAGTTGTGATAATGATGACAAATCTATGTTTGAGTCGTTGTTGGATGATGATGATGATATCACATAGTTTGATCCATTTGTTGAATTGATGGTAATTGGTTTTGTCATTGGAATTTTTTCCTCCTCCACATGACTGCTTTCACCATCATCATTAATAATACCATATTTTTTCATCATTTTACTTTTATAATTATTTTCTTTGAAAACTTCTTCACGAATAATGTCAGTATCAGTTGGCCAATAAGTTTTATGAAGATATTTTACTACAAATCTTGGCAAAATACTAATTATAACTGATAATGCAATTGACATCCAAAAGTCCATTTCAGTATATAGTATCCTATCAGCTCTAAAAAATCCAAACGCGTAAATGATTGCATAGAATTCTACCCACAAATAGAATGATAAGATGCTGCCGCAGATAATCACAAACGCCATCCATGTCCAATTGAAGGTGTTCAAACCAACATATAAATTAGTGGTTGCTATGACTGAAGCAGCTACCAGTGTACCTAAATCTTCTAATCCATCATTGGATAATCCATTTGCATGAGATTGTCCGAATTGAAGTAAGCCAAATGAAACAAAGTAACAAATAATTGATTGGTAGAACGCATCTAATACATATAACCAAAATTTGGATTTTGTAAAGTCTTTTTGGAGAATTCCACGTTTGTAAAGTTGTGGATATTTTAATGAAACTTTTGCATTAACATCTTGATCAAAAGTACCTGTAAAAAACATCAATATGTTATTTTTTTAAAATATATGCTAGTTATTTTTGCAAAATATTAATAATAAAATATTTACCCAAAAACATGACAGGGAATGCTGTAAATATAAGATTATAAAGCATTATATATGTGTAGTCGTAAAGATATTGAGCTGTAAATCTATTATTATTATTAAAATTTATTAATTAAAAGAAAATCATAAATAAAAATATAATAATCAACCAAAAATACTATACCCGGTCCAAATTTGATACCAAAACATTGCAATTGTCCAAACAATGTTTTTGTAAAAAAAACATGATATCATTTCTGCAATTCTAATATAAGACCAACGGCCATGAACAAGTAAAAGTTTTTCCAAATATTTAAATTGTGCTATAGCAAAATCTGCTGACATTACTGCTTGGCGACCTTCTTCACCTGCTATTCCAACACCAACATTTGCTTCTTGTATCATACTAACATCATTAGCACCTATATACAATAAGAATATAAGTATTATATATATAATAGTATATAAAAAATCATGATATTGCTATAATTATTAGTATTACCATCTCCAATAGCTAAAGTCATTACTTTGAGACCATCTTTTACCATTTCAACAACTTTGGCCTTTTGTAATGGGCTTACACGACAGCAAAGAACACTTTGACACCTTTTTCCAAGATCCAATAAATGTTGCTTGACAGAATCATCAAGTGCATACTTGAGCGTTTCCCCATCAATTATCAATGCATGTTTATTTATTTTATCAACATCATTACCAAAAAACTTTAACATCGCTTCATGTAATTGAGCAAGTGTACTTTGCAAATCTGAAGCATTGATTATGATTAAGGTCATATCATTTTGCAATAGATTACATGCAAACCCAATATTTATGGCCGTTTCTATTTTGTCACCAGTTAACACCCATAACTTTATTCCAGCCTTTGCTAATGTGGCTATTGTCTCAGGAACACCTTCTTGAAGCTTATCTTCAATCGCTGTACCACCCATCAATACTAATGAATGTTCAATCAATTCGCATGCTTGTTCTATTTTCTCTTCCCTATTATCAATGCTGGCTGCTGCTTCAGCATATTTTAATGACCATTCAGCATATTCTTCATCTGGTATAATACGATACGCTAAACATAATGTCCGAAGTCCTATTCATTAATTTTTTAGAGAAATAAATTATACACATATATATGATAAATAATAATGTATTATACGATAAATATAAAATATACAAGTATAAATACCTTCATTAGCAAAATGTTGTAAATCCAACAAAGTATCTTCACGTAACTTTAATTGACAATCCTTTTCTAACCGTTCATAAATCACACTATCAGCACCTTTACACAATAATATTATACTTCCTTCAGGTGAACGTACAATAACAGACATTCTTTTCCTATTACTATTAAATTCCAACACATTTAACAATTCAAAATGTTTACAGTCACCCATCACTTCAATCACTAAAGTGTTTTCGAATCGTCCAGTAAATACAAATCCAACATCTTTAGCGCATGCAACTAAGGCGGCCTCATCTGGTGATTGAGCTTTATAAACAATATTATAAGGATTATCTTCATCAGGATTTTCAACAAGCACAGTATGACATAGTGCGAGAGCTGAAAAGAAATCTTGGATTGCTTTTGATTGTTTGTCTTTAGTTTTTAAAGCTCGAAAAAGGTTTGGATCGATAAATGAGAAATCTGATGAAATGTATTTGTTATAAAACAGTTTTGACATTTCCTCCAACATTAATTTTTTCTCTGCATCTATATCAATTTCATCTCCATTATCTTCTTCGTAAATAGCATCATCATCACCTGATTGTAATTTAGCACCATGTGTTGCATCAGTTTCGCCCAGTCCATAAGCGATACCATTGATTGTGCATTTACGAAATTTCATAACATTTTGAGTTAATGTACCAGTTTTATCTGAGAAAATGTATTCTATTTGACCCAAATCATCTGAAATATTCCAAGTCCTTGGAACACATGGATAATCAAGCTTTTCATAATAAATTTCAATATCTGAATAAATAAAGTATGCCTTTTTATATATAAAAAAAAAAACAAAAAAAAAATTAATTATTAATTAAATCAGTCAATATATTTAATTGATCATTTCTTAATACCTGCATAGTTTTAACCAATTCGATTGTAATATATAATGAGATAGGCACAATATTTTGAAATAAAACCATACTTGTCCTATAGGAATTAAAATATGGTTATTATATATATATATAAATAATTAAAGTATGGTTATATATATATAATATATATATTATATTTTCCTACCAAAAAGTTACGAAACCGCTTAGAAATGGACCACGACCAACATCATCATTTCCATCATAATTAAAAACATCTGAAGAACTTCTTGGCTGGATATAATAAATAGTTTGTGCTATACCAGATCCAAGGCAAAGAAAAAACAGTATAAGAAAATTCATGGTAACCTATAAATATATATATAAGTTCAAAATAATTAAATTTTTAAATAATTGCAACCACCACCAAAAACAAACAATGTCATTATAATTCATACATGAAAATTTGTTTCTATTTCAATTCGACTTCTTTTACTTGGCGTATCGCCAGAATTTAACATAATTTTGGTATCTGTTCCAGTATATAGCACTAAGCCTATAACCCACTCGGTATTACGAAGAACACAACCTCTCAACAAAACGTCATTTATAGATATGGGTTCAGTTTTAATGTCGGTGCCATCTTTTACGATCCAATGTAAAACTCCATTGAATGTGTATAAGTTGACATTTGGTGGTTCAGATTCAACATAAAAAGAAGCAGTCCCACAATCTTGTTCAGATTTTATTGATGAAGTTGCGGACACACAATGACGAACTTTAAGATTTGTTTCACCATCCAAATTTTTTGTTTCCGAGTAACAAAGACCATCTGGTTCACTTGTAGATAAAATTATCATATCAGCCGGCACTTGATCATTATTATTTAATCGTATGATATCACCAACTTTAACATCTTGCCAATGAGCATCAGACCATTTTATATCTGAAACTTTTGTTTTGTTTGTACGAGATGATGATGGAACCACTATCGACCTATCATTACTATTATTATTATTAACATTACTATTATCACTATCATTATCATGATGATGCTTACTACTATTACTGTAATTACAGTTTGATTTTTTGATTTTATAACCAAAAAAACGATTCAATATTTTACGCAAGGATTTAAATTGCTCACTACCGCCATATGGCATATTGACATTTACCCAATTTGATATTATCGTAGCTTTAGAATTGTTAAGTGTTTTATCTTGAGTATGACGTTTCCAATCTTCAAAAGCATCTTTAATTGCAGTCATAGTGATGATAGTGAATAGTGGGGAAGCCACTAAAATGGGAGAAACACCACCACCTACTGAAGGTATAAGTTGAAGTGCTACTAGGAAAAGAAAATACATATTTGCCACTCTCCGGAATTGTTCAAATAAATTTTTTGGTATAAAGGTTAACAAAGTGTATTTCGAAGTACTGATCCGATTTGATGCAAATTTTATTATTGGTTCGTCATATTGATCTAATTCTTCTGGTGGTAAAGGCATATTTACATAAACGCGTCTTTTTGAAGTAGCTGTTGTTTGTTGTTGTTGTTGTTGGTTTGTTATTGTTGTTGTTGTAGCTGCTGTGATAGAACTCATTGTAGTAGCAGCTATTACTGTGGTGCTATCATCGATAATTGAGGAAGAATGATGTTCCAAACTAATAAAAGTTTCATTTTCGACATTTACATTTTTCTTTTTTTTAAATATCGACATTTTATTTTTATATATATATATATATACTACACTAATAAATAAAAAAAAGAAAGTGTCCTTGGTGAAAAGACTTTATAATTGAAAGAAAAAAAGAAGTTACTACAGGGGGAAATTTTGGTTTTTTACATTTTATACTATTATTATAATATATTTTTAAAATTTCAAATTTAATAATAGATTTATAAGTTTTTTTTTAAATATTGCATGTGTTTACACCAGAAATAGGAGATAATTTAGATCTCGGGAGCTTTTTTTCTATTTTTCCACATAATATAAATTTGACAGAGTAAATAAGGGAAAGTAATTTATTATTATAATAAAAGTTACACATCAACTTTTTTTGTTTTTTATAATATATTAATAAGTGAATGGATTTTGGGTATATACAAGTTTAGTGGTACAAAGAAGAATATGACATTATTTTGGAGATCTCAATACACGGTTATATGGCAGATCCACGCATCCCCAAAATTTTAGTGACAAGCTTCAACCAATAAAAAGTAAGGATTTAAATAATAAAAAAGTAAATACAGGCATGCTTGCTAATCCAATCAAATTATTCTTAAAAAGATTTTATAGCCCAAAGCGGTCTATATGCATATTTTATATGTTAAATACCACCATTAGATGAAATTATTTGTTCAATCTCTTTGTTGGTAATGGTGGCGAAATAATGTCCTATAATAATATTAATATTTCTTATTTTTTTTTCGCATCAGATATCAATTTTCGGGATCAAGGGTACAAAATCTAAAAAAGGTCTAGTTCCAAAAAATGCACTATGCAATCACGTACGTGATTGCATAATTTGCATAACATCCTCAACAAATAAAAACATTGATAATAGTTTGTGCGTGATCAAACCCTTTTTTGTTTAAATATTGTACAAAATGGTGAACAAACATTTGTCATTATTTTCCAATAAGGGTTAGAAAACATAATAAATAACAAGTATGAATTCAACAAATACGACGACGTGTTTCTGTTTAATACTTTTATGATTTTAAATTAGGTGAGTGTTAAAATAAAAAAATATTTATTTTTTGAAGCTTCACAAATTTCAACAATTTTCTTTTCAATAGCTAGTAAAGAGAAGTGATTAAACTTCTATTTTTGGAGAAGAGTATTTTCAAGAGGGAATATTTCTTTTAATTACAAGAATTGTGCAAATATTCTTGAAAACCCAAGCTACAAATGACATAATTTTTTGATTTATTTTTATTAATTAATAGTTTTGAGAAAAGAAAATTTTAGTATTAGATTTTTTTTGACAGATAACAATTTTATCATACAACCAGTATTCTCTCATTTAAATTTTTTAATTTCCTGAAAAAAAAAATAGCTTCCTTTTTTTTTTCTTTCTAAAATAAGAAGAAATTCTTGAATTTTTGAAATTCCCGCCCTGCGTATAGTGCAAATCACCTAGTCCCGCAACTTACTGCGCCTCGCGGCCAATTTTGGGAAAAATCTCAAATCTCAGAATTATAAGTTATGTTCAAAAATGCAATAAAATTTTTGTATCACGTGACCTTTTGATAGTGATTATGATGCAAATTTTTAAAAAAATTTTCCGTTTAAATATTTATATATTAATATATAATTAATATTTAAATTTGACATGTAAGAAAATTTATCCTATATGAAGAGGATGAAAATACTATAAATAATGAAGATAATATTATTAATTTGCAAAATAATTATTTTTCTGCATAATATTTTATATAAGTTACATTATTTTATTATATATATGAATGGAAAAAATAAATACTATAAAACTAATATTAATTTACATTAGAGTCAAGACCACACAATACACTGTTGGGAATTTTTCTATGGGAACTATATTTTTTTACAGCATGTTCTGCAGCATTAAGAGTCAGCCCTTTTCTATATGCATCCATATATCTGAAAGACCTACGTGCATATCTTCTTATAGATGAAATTGGAACAGAGTCCAAGGCCAAAGGTACTGTTTTCAAGAGTCCATCCCAGGTGTAGTCACAATTTTCTCTTGTGTATCTCTTAGCTGCACCCCAATACATTTCAATGAAATTTAATTCACAATGGAACTTGGGGTAGAAAATCACCATATGTCCCTTTCCTTCAATTGTTTCTTGAATAATTCCCTTTTGTGACTTGAAATCTGGTTGTAACTCCAGAATCTTCAGTCCACAACAATCTGTTTTTGTATTCTGTTCCCTTAACTTTTTAGTTTTACAGTCAGAACATACTTTTTTTAATCCTTCCTTAAATAATCCTCTTTCTTGCAAAATTGTTTTCATTCCCTTCTGTTCTCCATTAGGGTAAGTCATCTGTTGAATTGCACCATTGAAAACAGTATCTCTCATCTTTGGTTGTTTTCCACCATCATTCCAATTTAGATTGGATGCAACCAAAGCATCATCAGCAAAGGCTGCATGAGAAGTTGCATTGTCAAATGCAAATAGAGCAATGCAACCTGGATGAGTGGCTTCGAATATTGGTATTGCTTTATTAATTATTTGATTTTTTAATTTTTCTGTTGTCCACCACCCATCATGATTTAATCCTGATATAATACATTCACGGCTTTGTTTAGGTAAGTGGGGGAATTGATTTTGTTCTTCATCATTTAGATGTAAGGGACCTATTGTTTCACTCAAAAAATCACTAACATGATAAGCCCTCCCTCTCCCCTTCTTTTTTAAAGGTTGTTCACCTTCTGGAATCCAACCTTGACTATTACTTTCATTTGAATAGAAGGTAGATTCATCATGTGTTATTATATGTCTTATTTTAACTCCTTCTTCTAATACAGGGTCAATTCTTTTATCTAAATTATCTCCCTCAAACCTTGGAGCATAAGGTTCATATTCCACTTCCATAAAATTTAAAAATTCTTCTCTATATTTAACAACATCAGGTCTCTCATGGCCATCATGATAGAATCCTTTTTTATAAGCACTAAACATCCATCCTAATTTTTTGAGCCATCTTGCTGCAGTTTGTTCAGATATTTTTTTGTGTTCGTTTTCCACTCCAAAATTAGGCAATATTATATCATTGACATGTTTGCATAATTTTTTAGGTGTTATATCAAATTTATTGGACCTTAAGTGACTTCCAATCTGTGCAGCAACATCTTCATGATCCAAAAGGCTTTTTGTTTTTGGGTGTTTTCCTCTATTTGATTCAGGTAATATTTTATTTTGGACCCATTGTTTAGCCCAAGTTCTAATGCATCTTCCTTTATAAACTCTTGCCCACCCTAGAGATATTGCAACTATTTCACTTGCTTCAATCTGTTTTTTGCCATTATCCAAATGTCTAAAATACATTTCAATTGCCATTAATTTGGACTTTACATCATTGGTTAAATTAGGTCTTCCAAGAGCTTGCTCAACAGAACTTATTGCACTTTTCCAGTCATTATTCATAAGGTTAATATCATCTTCAAGATCAAGATCAAAATCATCATCAAGATCATAATTTAATGATTCAACACCACTTTGCTCTGAATCTTCAGGTTGATCTTCACTGGAAGTTTGAAGGTTAAAAAAATTGGTGATTTTCTTTGATCCTTCTGCTGCTTGTTTTAATTGACTAGCCTGCCTTCATAGCGTTCTTTTTGAATCTTTCATGTAAAAAGACCTGCTTTTTATTGAAATGGCATTTTCTTTGAAAGTTTGTTTTGCCTCTTCCCACCATCCACATACAAGATCAGCATTATCATCTCTGTCCATTCTCAAATCATCCCATGGTTCGTTGTCATCAGAACTCCAATCAGATTCAGTTTGAATTTCGGGTTCAGCTTCAATTTGAATTTCAGGTTCAGATTCAGGTTCAATTAAATCCATTTCAACATCATTTGTATTTAAATTCATTGAATTGCTTTCAGAACGACTTCTTCTAGCTTTAGCTAATCTTGCAATTTGATGTTGTCTTTTATTGTATTTGACCATTTTTAATGTGATTAAATTTGTTGATATATATATAGGAAAAATTTAATTGAGGAAAAGAATTAGATTTGTAATAATAGAGCTTGTAAAAAGAAAATTTGAATAAAGAAAATGTTTATTAGAGATACTTTATTGATTATTTTTTTAATAGTACAGCTGGCAAAAAACGTCTTGCATTTATATTCAAAATTTTCTTTAAATTCCAATTCAGTAAATAAAGAAAAATAAAAAAATAAATCAGTTTTTCACCACTTTATAAATTATGACAAAGAATACTTGAACCCAAGAATTTTGTTAATTTTTTTGTTGGGTTTGAATTAATTAATTGATACAAATTCAGAATAACTAACTATAAATAATACAATGCAAAAACATGAACATTTGTTTGTTTGTTTGTTTGTTTAAAAATGAGTTTAGTAAATCCGATTTTATCATCTATTTTTATCAATGCTTCATGTTTAAAAAGAAAAGAGAAATAATAAAACCATTATTCAAATTGATAATAATACTTGAACCTGAGAATTTTGTTATTTTTTTGATATTTTTGGGTTTGAATTAATTAATTGATGATATTTCAGGAATAACTAACTAGAGCTCCGAACGAGTCGGGTCGGGTCAGTGGTTCAACCCGACCCGTTGGGTCAACGGGTCACAGACTAAGAAAATTACAAATGTAGATATATTAATTGATTTAAATATATACAGTACACACAATATGTTCACTATTACTGCCA
>CAUDNR010004346.1:17094-34999 GCA_958430865.1 Entrophospora sp. SA101 | reverse complement strand
GGTATTGCCAACCCTGCTGTACTGTATATAATCATTAGGTATCACAAATAAGGGTAAAGATTTCTTTTAAAAATTTTTTTAAAATGAAATGTGATAATTCTCACCTAAAAAATTTTTTTGAACAAGAGGACTGGTCTTATGACCATTTTAAAATTTTTTTAACAATACTCAAATACAAAGAAGAAGATATACTAGTGCACTATATCAGAGAGTTGAAAAAAATAGAGGAAGAGGAGGCGGTGGAAAGGAAGGAGAAGGCAGGGGCTTTGTTGAAGAAGCATTATCAGGTACATTTGATATATATTATTCATAAAGATATCCTACTCATTTAATGATGAATTGGCTAGATAGATAAATAGCAATGATGATGATGATATTTATTACCGAATTACTAGCATTAAAAAATAATATTTAAAAATATATAAAAAAAAATAAAAATAAAAAATAAATAAAAATAAAAAATAATTTAAACATTTAGAATTATCATTTGTATTGATCTTTTATATGTATTCTAAATGTTAAAAAATAAATAAAAATAAAAATAAAAATAAAAATAAAAAAAAAATATATAAAAATAAAGATAAAAATAAAGAATAAAAATAAAAAATAAAAAAATTAAAAAAAACAATCATATGTGATTTATTATCAATTTGAATAATGGTTTTATTGTTTCTCTTTTCTCTTTGAACATGATAAAAATAGATGACAGAATCGGGTTTACATTTGATTTCTACAAATGAACAAATGATCATATGTGATTTATTATCAATTTGAATAATGGTTTTATTATTTCTCTTTTCTCTTTAAACATGACAAAAATAGATGATAAAATCGGATTTACTAAACTCATTTTTAAATAAACAAACTGTTTTTTCATTGTATTATTTATAGTTAGTTATTCCTGAAATATGTATCAATTAATTAATTCAAACCCAAAAATATCAAAAAAATTAACAAAATTCTCAGGTTCAAGTATTCTTTGTCATAATTGATAAAGTGGTGAAAAACTCATTTATTTTATATTTTTCTTTATTTACTGAATTGGAATTTAAAGAAATTTTGAATATAAAATGCAAGACGTTTTTACCAGCTGTACTATTAAAAAAATAATCAATAATAAAATATCTCTAAACATTTTCTTTATTCAAATTTTCTTTTTACCAACTCTATTATTACAAATCTAATTCTTTTTCTCAATTAAATTTTTCCTATATATATATCAACAAATTTAATCACATTAAAAATGGTCAGATACAATAAAAGACAACTTCAAATTAGAAGATTAGCTGATGCTAGAAGAAATTGTTCTGAACAAAGCAATTTAAATACAAATGATATTGAAATGGATTTAATTGAATCTGAATCTGAACCTGAAATTCAAATTGAATCTGAACCTGAACATGAAATTCAAATTGAATCTGAACCTGAACCTGAAATTCAAATTGAATCTGAACCCGAAATTCAAACTGAATCTGATTGGAATTCTGATGACAGTGAACCATGGGATGATTTGAGAATGGACAGAGATGATAATGCTGATTTTGTATGTGGATGGTGGGAAGAGGCAAAACAAACTTTCAAAGAAAATGCCATTTCAATAAAAAGCAGGTCTTTTTACATGAAAGATTCAAAAAGAACACTACGAAGGCAGGCTAGTCAATTAAAACAAGCAGCAGAAGGATCAAAGAAAATCACTGATTTTTTTAACCTTCAAACTTCCAGTGAAGATCAACCTGAAGATTCAGAGCAAAGTGGTGTTGAATCATTAAATTATGATCTTGATGATGATTTTGATCTTGATCTTGAAGATGATATTAACCTTATGAATAATGACTGGAAAAGTGCAATAAGTTCTGTTGAGCAAGCTCTTGGAAGACCTAATTTAACCAATGATGTAAAGTCCAAATTAATGGCAATTGAAATGTATTTTAGACATTTGGATAATGGCAAAAAACAGATTGAAGCAAGTGAAATAGTTGCAATATCTCTAGGGTGGGCAAGAGTTTATAAAGGAAGATGCATTAGAACTTGGGCTAAACAATGGGTCCAAAATAAAATATTACCTGAATCAAATAGAGGAAAACACCCAAAAACAAAAAGCTTTTTGGATCATGAAGATGTTGCTGCACAGATTGGAAGTCACTTAAGGTCCAATAAATTTGATATAACACCTAAAAAATTATGCAAACATGTCAATGATATAATATTGCCTAATTTTGGAGTGGAAAACGAACACAAAAAAATATCTGAACAAACTGCAGCAAGATGGCTCAAAAAATTAGGATGGATGTTTAGTGCTTATAAAAAAGGATTCTATCATGATGGCCATGAGAGACCTGATGTTGTTAAATATAGAGAAGAATTTTTAAATTTTATGGAAGTGGAATATGAACCTTATGCTCCAAGGTTTGAGGGAGATAATTTAGATAAAAGAATTGACCCTGTATTAGAAGAAGGAGTTAAAATAAGACATATAATAACACATGATGAATCTACCTTCTATTCAAATGAAAGTAATAGTCAAGGTTGGATTCCAGAAGGTGAACAACCTTTAAAAAAGAAGGGGAGAGGGAGGGCTTATCATGTTAGTGATTTTTTGAGTGAAACAATAGGTCCCTTACATCTAAATGATGAAGAACAAAATCAATTCCCCCACTTACCTAAACAAAGCCGTGAATGTATTATATCAGGATCAAATCATGATGGGTGGTGGACAACAGAAAAATTAAAAAATCAAATAATTAATAAAGCAATACCAATATTCGAAGCCACTCATCCAGGTTGCATTGCTCTATTTGCATTTGACAATGCAACTTCTCATGCTGCCTTTGCTGATGATGCTTTGGTTGCATCCAATGTAAATTGGAATGATGGTGGAAAACAACCAAAGATGAGAGATACTGTTTTCAATGGTGCAATTCAACAGATGACTTACCCTAATGGAGAACTGCTGTAAAAAAATATAGTTCCCATAGAAAAATTCCCAACAGTGTATTGTGTGGTCTTGACTCTAATGTAAATTAATATTAGTTTTATAGTATTTATTTTTTCCATTCATATATATAATAAAATAATGTAACTTATATAAAATATTATGCAGAAAAATAATTATTTTGCAAATTAATAATATTATCTTCATTATTTATAGTATTTTCATCCTCTTCATATAGGATAAATTTTCTTACATGTCAAATTTAAATATTAATATATAAATATTTAAACGGAAAATTTTTTTAAAAATTTGCATCATAATCACTATCAAAAGGTCACGTGATACAAAAATTTTATTGCATTTTTGAACATAACTTATAATTCTGAGATTTGAGATTTTTCCCAAAATTGGCCGCGAGGCGCAGTAAGTTGCGGGACTAGGTGATTTGCACTATACGCAGGGCGGGAATTTCAAAAATTCAAGAATTTCTTCTTATTTTAGAAAGAAAAAAAAAAGGAAGCTATTTTTTTTTTCAGGAAATTAAAAAATTTAAATGAGAGAATACTGGTTGTATGATAAAATTGTTATCTGTCAAAAAAAATCTAATACTAAAATTTTCTTTTCTCAAAACTATTAATTAATAAAAATAAATCAAAAAATTATGTCATTTGTAGCTTGGGTTTTCAAGAATATTTGCACAATTCTTGTAATTAAAAGAAATATTCCCTCTTGAAAATACTCTTCTCCAAAAATAGAAGTTTAATCACTTCTCTTTACTAGCTATTGAAAAGAAAATTGTTGAAATTTGTGAAGCTTCAAAAAATAAATATTTTTTTATTTTAACACTCACCTAATTTAAAATCATAAAAGTATTAAACAGAAACACGTCGTCGTATTTGTTGAATTCATACTTGTTATTTATTATGTTTTCTAACCCTTATTGGAAAATAATGACAAATGTTTGTTCACCATTTTGTACAATATTTAAACAAAAAAGGGTTTGATCACGCACAAACTATTATCAATGTTTTTATTTGTTGAGGATGTTATGCAAATTATGCAATCACGTACGTGATTGCATAGTGCATTTTTTGGAACTAGACCTTTTTTAGATTTTGTACCCTTGATCCCGAAAATTGATATCTGATGCGAAAAAAAAATAAGAAATATTAATATTATTATAGGACATTATTTCGCCACCATTACCAACAAAGAGATTGAACAAATAATTTCATCTAATGGTGGTATTTAACATATAAAATATGCATATAGACCGCTTTGGGCTATAAAATCTTTTTAAGAATAATTTGATTGGATTAGCAAGCATGCCTGTATTTACTTTTTTATTATTTAAATCCTTACTTTTTATTGGTTGAAGCTTGTCACTAAAATTTTGGGGATGCGTGGATCTGCCATATAACCGTGTATTGAGATCTCCAAAATAATGTCATATTCTTCTTTGTACCACTAAACTTGTATATACCCAAAATCCATTCACTTATTAATATATTATAAAAAACAAAAAAAGTTGATGTGTAACTTTTATTATAATAATAAATTACTTTCCCTTATTTACTCTGTCAAATTTATATTATGTGGAAAAATAGAAAAAAAGCTCCCGAGATCTAAATTATCTCCTATTTCTGGTGTAAACACATGCAATATTTAAAAAAAAACTTATAAATCTATTATTAAATTTGAAATTTTAAAAATATATTATAATAATAGTATAAAATGTAAAAAACCAAAATTTCCCCCTGTAGTAACTTCTTTTTTTCTTTCAATTATAAAGTCTTTTCACCAAGGACACTTTCTTTTTTTTATTTATTAGTGTAGTATATATATATATATATAAAAATAAAATGTCGATATTTAAAAAAAAGAAAAATGTAAATGTCGAAAATGAAACTTTTATTAGTTTGGAACATCATTCTTCCTCAATTATCGATGATAGCACCACAGTAATAGCTGCTACTACAATGAGTTCTATCACAGCAGCTACAACAACAACAATAACAAACCAACAACAACAACAACAAACAACAGCTACTTCAAAAAGACGCGTTTATGTAAATATGCCTTTACCACCAGAAGAATTAGATCAATATGACGAACCAATAATAAAATTTGCATCAAATCGGATCAGTACTTCGAAATACACTTTGTTAACCTTTATACCAAAAAATTTATTTGAACAATTCCGGAGAGTGGCAAATATGTATTTTCTTTTCCTAGTAGCACTTCAACTTATACCTTCAGTAGGTGGTGGTGTTTCTCCCATTTTAGTGGCTTCCCCACTATTCACTATCATCACTATGACTGCAATTAAAGATGCTTTTGAAGATTGGAAACGTCATACTCAAGATAAAACACTTAACAATTCTAAAGCTACGATAATATCAAATTGGGTAAATGTCAATATGCCATATGGCGGTAGTGAGCAATTTAAATCCTTGCGTAAAATATTGAATCGTTTTTTTGGTTATAAAATCAAAAAATCAAACTGTAATTACAGTAATAGTAGTAAGCATCATCATGATAATGATAGTGATAATAGTAATGTTAATAATAATAATAGTAATGATAGGTCGATAGTGGTTCCATCATCATCTCGTACAAACAAAACAAAAGTTTCAGATATAAAATGGTCTGATGCTCATTGGCAAGATGTTAAAGTTGGTGATATCATACGATTAAATAATAATGATC
Organism: Entrophospora sp. SA101; assembly: GCA_958430865.1. NCBI lineage: Eukaryota > Fungi > Glomeromycota > Glomeromycetes > Entrophosporales > Entrophosporaceae > Entrophospora > Entrophospora sp. SA101. The sequence continues at coordinate 29,358 of CAUDNR010004346.1, read as the reverse complement.
AAGTGCCGGCTGATATGATAATTTTATCTACAAGTGAACCAGATGGTCTTTGTTACTCGGAAACAAAAAATTTGGATGGTGAAACAAATCTTAAAGTTCGTCATTGTGTGTCCGCAACTTCATCAATAAAATCTGAACAAGATTGTGGGACTGCTTCTTTTTATGTTGAATCTGAACCACCAAATGTCAACTTATACACATTCAATGGAGTTTTACATTGGATCGTAAAAGATGGCACCGACATTAAAACTGAACCCATATCTATAAATGACGTTTTGTTGAGAGGTTGTGTTCTTCGTAATACCGAGTGGGTTATAGGCTTAGTGCTATATACTGGAACAGATACCAAAATTATGTTAAATTCTGGCGATACGCCAAGTAAAAGAAGTCGAATTGAAATAGAAACAAATTTTCATGTATGAATTATAATGACATTGTTTGTTTTTGGTGGTGGTTGCAATTATTTAAAAATTTAATTATTTTGAACTTATATATATATTTATAGGTTACCATGAATTTTCTTATACTGTTTTTTCTTTGCCTTGGATCTGGTATAGCACAAACTATTTATTATATCCAGCCAAGAAGTTCTTCAGATGTTTTTAATTATGATGGAAATGATGATGTTGGTCGTGGTCCATTTCTAAGCGGTTTCGTAACTTTTTGGTAGGAAAATATAATATATATATTATATATATATAACCATACTTTAATTATTTATATATATATATAATAACCATATTTTAATTCCTATAGGACAAGTATGGTTTTATTTCAAAATATTGTGCCTATCTCATTATATATTACAATCGAATTGGTTAAAACTATGCAGGTATTAAGAAATGATCAATTAAATATATTGACTGATTTAATTAATAATTAATTTTTTTTTTGTTTTTTTTTTTATATATAAAAAGGCATACTTTATTTATTCAGATATTGAAATTTATTATGAAAAGCTTGATTATCCATGTGTTCCAAGGACTTGGAATATTTCAGATGATTTGGGTCAAATAGAATACATTTTCTCAGATAAAACTGGTACATTAACTCAAAATGTTATGAAATTTCGTAAATGCACAATCAATGGTATCGCTTATGGACTGGGCGAAACTGATGCAACACATGGTGCTAAATTACAATCAGGTGATGATGATGCTATTTACGAAGAAGATAATGGAGATGAAATTGATATAGATGCAGAGAAAAAATTAATGTTGGAGGAAATGTCAAAACTGTTTTATAACAAATACATTTCATCAGATTTCTCATTTATCGATCCAAACCTTTTTCGAGCTTTAAAAACTAAAGACAAACAATCAAAAGCAATCCAAGATTTCTTTTCAGCTCTCGCACTATGTCATACTGTGCTTGTTGAAAATCCTGATGAAGATAATCCTTATAATATTGTTTATAAAGCTCAATCACCAGATGAGGCCGCCTTAGTTGCATGCGCTAAAGATGTTGGATTTGTATTTACTGGACGATTCGAAAACACTTTAGTGATTGAAGTGATGGGTGACTGTAAACATTTTGAATTGTTAAATGTGTTGGAATTTAATAGTAATAGGAAAAGAATGTCTGTTATTGTACGTTCACCTGAAGGAAGTATAATATTATTGTGTAAAGGTGCTGATAGTGTGATTTATGAACGGTTAGAAAAGGATTGTCAATTAAAGTTACGTGAAGATACTTTGTTGGATTTACAACATTTTGCTAATGAAGGTATTTATACTTGTATATTTTATATTTATCGTATAATACATTATTATTTATCATATATATGTGTATAATTTATTTCTCTAAAAAATTAATGAATAGGACTTCGGACATTATGTTTAGCGTATCGTATTATACCAGATGAAGAATATGCTGAATGGTCATTAAAATATGCTGAAGCAGCAGCCAGCATTGATAATAGGGAAGAGAAAATAGAACAAGCATGCGAATTGATTGAACATTCATTAGTATTGATGGGTGGTACAGCGATTGAAGATAAGCTTCAAGAAGGTGTTCCTGAGACAATAGCCACATTAGCAAAGGCTGGAATAAAGTTATGGGTGTTAACTGGTGACAAAATAGAAACGGCCATAAATATTGGGTTTGCATGTAATCTATTGCAAAATGATATGACCTTAATCATAATCAATGCTTCAGATTTGCAAAGTACACTTGCTCAATTACATGAAGCGATGTTAAAGTTTTTTGGTAATGATGTTGATAAAATAAATAAACATGCATTGATAATTGATGGGGAAACGCTCAAGTATGCACTTGATGATTCTGTCAAGCAACATTTATTGGATCTTGGAAAAAGGTGTCAAAGTGTTCTTTGCTGTCGTGTAAGCCCATTACAAAAGGCCAAAGTTGTTGAAATGGTAAAAGATGGTCTCAAAGTAATGACTTTAGCTATTGGAGATGGTAATACTAATAATTATAGCAATATCATGATTTTTTATATACTATTATATATATAATACTTATATTCTTATTGTATATAGGTGCTAATGATGTTAGTATGATACAAGAAGCAAATGTTGGTGTTGGAATAGCAGGTGAAGAAGGTCGCCAAGCAGTAATGTCAGCAGATTTTGCTATAGCACAATTTAAATATTTGGAAAAACTTTTACTTGTTCATGGCCGTTGGTCTTATATTAGAATTGCAGAAATGATATCATGTTTTTTTTACAAAAACATTGTTTGGACAATTGCAATGTTTTGGTATCAAATTTGGACCGGGTATAGTATTTTTGGTTGATTATTATATTTTTATTTATGATTTTCTTTTAATTAATAAATTTTAATAATAATAATAGATTTACAGCTCAATATCTTTACGACTACACATATATAATGCTTTATAATCTTATATTTACAGCATTCCCTGTCATGTTTTTGGGTAAATATTTTATTATTAATATTTTGCAAAAATAACTAGCATATATTTTAAAAAAATAACATATTGATGTTTTTTACAGGTACTTTTGATCAAGATGTTAATGCAAAAGTTTCATTAAAATATCCACAACTTTACAAACGTGGAATTCTCCAAAAAGACTTTACAAAATCCAAATTTTGGTTATATGTATTAGATGCGTTCTACCAATCAATTATTTGTTACTTTGTTTCATTTGGCTTACTTCAATTCGGACAATCTCATGCAAATGGATTATCCAATGATGGATTAGAAGATTTAGGTACACTGGTAGCTGCTTCAGTCATAGCAACCACTAATTTATATGTTGGTTTGAACACCTTCAATTGGACATGGATGGCGTTTGTGATTATCTGCGGCAGCATCTTATCATTCTATTTGTGGGTAGAATTCTATGCAATCATTTACGCGTTTGGATTTTTTAGAGCTGATAGGATACTATATACTGAAATGGACTTTTGGATGTCAATTGCATTATCAGTTATAATTAGTATTTTGCCAAGATTTGTAGTAAAATATCTTCATAAAACTTATTGGCCAACTGATACTGACATTATTCGTGAAGAAGTTTTCAAAGAAAATAATTATAAAAGTAAAATGATGAAAAAATATGGTATTATTAATGATGATGGTGAAAGCAGTCATGTGGAGGAGGAAAAAATTCCAATGACAAAACCAATTACCATCAATTCAACAAATGGATCAAACTATGTGATATCATCATCATCATCCAACAACGACTCAAACATAGATTTGTCATCATTATCACAACTGCAACCACCACTAGAGTCTGAAGTAATTACAGTCAACAACAAGCAGTCTTCATCATCAAGGAACAATTCGCTTAGAAGAAAGAAAACAAGAGATTCATCGAATTCTATTGATCAAATGGTTCATATGGATTCAGGAATATGTGAGGCATTTACTGGGTTTGCATTTTCTGTTGAAGAGAGTGCATTTGAAACTTTCAGAAAATCTGTTTATAGTCCAATACAAAGACTACAACAACGATCTAACACAATATCAACGTCAACATTTAAAAGTCATTTGTCATTATTAGATGATTATCTAATCACACAACCATTAAATCGTAGTAAAACCCTGCCTAATATTTTATTTGAAAGAACATCATCAACTGCTACTACTGCTACTACCAGCAATAATAATAATAATAATAATAATAATAATAATAATAATGATAAAGGATCTTCATCGTCAACTGGTGGTGATAATAATGATAATGATGATGAGACAGAACAAAAAATAGTTTAATATTCATTGACAATGAATGGTGTTAATTTTTAATTTAGAATTTTGATTTTATGTATTTTAATTTTGTATAGTAGATATTTTGTACGTATTATTTTTTAATATTTCAATCAACGTTATTGTAATTATTAAATTTGTATTTTTATTTATTGTTATTTTTGATTCTTTTTAATTTTCCTAATTAATGCTACTAATACCATTGTATTTATTTTTATCATGTCATTCAATTTTTGGTCATTATTGGGGTGTAAAATTGTTTAACATTAAAGGAAATTTTGTAACGTAAAAAAATTTAAGGTCAGCTTAAAAATATTTTTTTTTGACATGTTTCGTTATTGAGCCTATTACTATTACTATACATTTTAAAGTTTCGTTAATTTTATCGGTTATCAACAAAATATTGAAATCAAAAAAAACCTCTGTCAGATTATTCTTCAATAAAATTAAATATTTTTCCTCTAACATGTTTAGTTATCGATCCTATATATTTTAAGGTTATTGGGCTTTATAGTAAAACAAACTCTAAAAAGTCTGAAATTTTATTATTTGATATATTTGGATTGGTCACAGAAATTGATTATGCTTCGAGTTAATGGATGGATTATTATTAGTATTAGTGATTATATTTGAATATGGCTAATTCGAATTTAATATTAATGTGAATATGAATGTGAATCATACAAAAAATTACACCAGTCTGTAGCAAAAATTCTGAAGATTATGTATTTAGTATATATATAAATCTTCATATTTCCAGATTTTCTAGAATTTTGTCAATTAAAAATAAAAGAATTTGATTATTTGAAAAACCATTTAAATGTGTAAATTTCTTTAATAATTGGTCTAAAGCCTACATAACAATATGTTTCAAAACTTTTCTATGTTATAATCTAAGATCTTCCAATCCTCTGGTATAATTTTTATTACATAATTTTGGCTGCTTTTTCATTAAAAACAATATTTTGCAAACCACCTTTTTTTTGAAACGTGCTGTATTTCCTCAATTAACATTTAGATTCCATGTTGCCTCTATCAATTTTATAGATTCTGATTCTCAACTATTATAATAACTTCAAATTTTACATTATTAATAGTGGCACATGTTTATTTCTTGTTTTCATATCAAACCTTTTATTCATTTTGTTTTTTTGGTCTATTACATAATAATTAATGATAAACAAAGATCTTCAATAATGATTTAATAATAAATTGAAATATAATTAAATATAAATTCTATTTTTCAAAAAAAAAATGGATCCAACAACAGGTTTACCAAGTCCACGACGTAAAACTTTTTCTGAGGAGATGGGGGTTAATCATGAAGGGCTCACAACTGAAAGTCACGACTGGACCTTGGTGAAAGCTATTGATCTCGTACATGATCAAAAAATAGTTGTCATGTAAATATGCAAATTACATGTTTATTAAATTATTTTTAATTATACGAGAAATTCAATAACGAACTATTATTATTATTTAAAGTGATGGAGATACTTCAATAGAAGGCGCATGCGATGTTAGTAAACACAAGAAATATATTTATATAAACATTATATAGATATACATAGATGATTCTCACATAGATAACATTTCCTTCCTTCTTATTGCAATCAAATAAATATAGATACTTGTAAAAAACAATATATCATCAGCACCAGTTTATGATCGTTCAACTAAAAGTTATGTTGGGATGTTTGATTGGGCAGATGTGATGTCTTATTTGTTAATTGTTTTGAAAAAGAAAAATTCAATTGAACAACAAAAAAAAACTGATGCTGAACTTACCAAAGAATTTCAGGATTTATTAAAATTATCAACGGAACATCAACCAATCCCTGTTAAATTAGCTTCAGGTATTATAATTATAGAGAGATAATCAATATGATGATTTTTTTTATTTACATTATCAGTTAATCGTAGTTATTAACTTATATATCACGAATAAACAAATTAATCAATTAATAGATTTATCCAATAAGAATCCATTTTATTCGGTGTATCCTGAAACATCTTTATTACAAGTTGTAGAATTATTCGGAAATGGAACTCATAGAGGTTAGATCTTATTTTATAAAATATTTTGAAATTAAAATTTTAAATTAATTATATTTCTTCTTCTGTAATCTTGTGTTGAATCCGGATAGTTGCTGTTTTGGATGCTGATGGTAATCTGAAGGGAATATTGTCGCAATCTGGAGTGTTGAATTATTTATATAAAAATGTAAGGGGATGATGAGAGAGTTTGTCAATTATGATCAAGAGATTTGTATAATTTATTAATTAATTCATTATTACCTATTATATGAATACATTATATTAATTTGTTAGGTTACTAGATTTCCACAAATTGAAAGCCTATTCCCTAAAACGGTAAAATTTTATTTTAATATATTATATTATACAATGATAATGATACTTGTAAATAATTTAATTTATAATTTAATGTATCTTTATTAGATTTATGAGTTTGATATTGGTAAAAGTCCTGTGATATTTGCTCAAGCAGACTCTTTTGTCCTAGATGCATTGATAATGATGAGTAAGTGAAACAATCACTATTATATTATTATATTGATATATAATTACAACATATATATTTAACTGTTATATAATTATAGATGATAATGCATTAAGTTCAGTTGCTATCATTGATTCAGAAGGAATGCTTATTGGAAATATTAGTATGACTGATGTTAAAGTTTGTACTATTTATTAATTATTTTGATTATTTATTTATGTTGGTTATGGTTATGATTGATAATTTTTGTAAGAATAGAAATAATGATGATGATAACCATTCTCTATATTTTATTTTTAGTATATTATTAGAAGTTATAGTCACTCATTAATGTGGAAGACATGTCAAAAATTTGTTAGTCATGTAAGAAGTATACAAGGATTGGAAGATGGTCAGGTAAATCAAACAATCAATTAGAAATAATGTTTAAAATATATATGTGTTCACATATATTTACTCAAATATATAGGATAGGTATCCGGTGTTTGATGTCCGTACAACATCAACTTTAGGATATACAATTGCCAAATTGACAGCCACAAAAGCACATCGTGTATGGGTGGTTGATGAGAAAATGAAAGCTGTAGGAGTTGTAAGTTTAACAGATATTTTGGGTGTCTTCGCTCAAGCAGCTGACGGGAATCTTTCACTGAAGAAACTATCAAGATCTACTTCTTCTTCTTAAAAAGTGAATTAAAGGATTAGTAAAGGATTAGCGAATATGTGAATGAATGATGAATATATATATATATATATATATATATATTTCTTTACCAAATATTATAAATAAATTTTTGAGTTGATATGTATTTATTGCATTTTTAAATATTGAAAGATAAATAAATTATCATCTAATATTTTACATACATGCATTTATATTTTATCCAGATAAACAATTATGTAACAAATAATGCTTTTAGAAAAATCTAATTATTGGAAATCTTTAAGAGAAAAAAAAAGATTATGGTTTTTTTAATTATATATTAAATTATTTCTTACATTTCAATAATAATAATTTTAAAAAAAACCAATTAAGTTCTAGGTTTTTCTTTCTTTTCTTTATATCTATATAATAATGATATAAATATAATTAATTAATTAAAAATAAATATTAATGATCATGCCATAATAAATTGATAACTTACAAAGCAAGAAGAGATACACCAGAGACTTTGACCACTTTGAAACGGACACCAGGAATATCACCGATCTAAATAAAATAAAAATTTTTTTAAATAAAATCATTTAATTATAATAATAATAATAACAATAAATTACATACAGCTCTTCCTTTACGACCAAAACCAGCAATTAAAACCTCATCATTTTCATCAATATAATTCAAACAACCATCATTAGGGACAAAAGCTGTTACTTTCTTTCCATTTTTAATTAATTGTACACGAACACATTTACGAATAGCAGAATTAGGCTGCTTGGCTTCCACACCACTACAAATAATTGTATACAATTATTTATGAGTGAGTGAGTGACAGAGAAAGGTTAAAACAATTAGATCATGATCATATATCATTTATACAAAAAATAAAATAAAAAATATCTTTACATTTTTTCAAGAACAATTCCTTTAGCATGAGAAGAACCACCAAAAGGTGAAGATTTAAAGGCGGTACCCAAAGCTCTTTTTTTATATGCTTTATCAGCCCAACGTTCTTCACGACGATGAGTACGTAACTTACGAGCACTATGTAATCCTCTTGGTTTACCTTTACCTTTAGATTATTTAACAAAATTTTTTGATTATAGGTTTGATTTAACAATTGATTAAATTAATTAAAAAATTTCTTTTGGTTACCCATGATTATTTATCTATTTATTTTATTATAAATATTTTTGTTGTTTACTTTAAAGACGACGAAATCGAAAAAAATTTTTTTTTGTTAGATTAAATTCTACATAAAATATTTTGATTGGTTGATGAAATTTTAGTATGTTGTGTGAAAATATGTATATTCGCACCGAAAACAGCATGGTGGATATTCCTTTTATATTCGTTATATTATTTATTATTATGTCGATCATCTTGCAATTGTTTTAGGGTCCACTTGCAAGTTAACTACCTTTACAAGTATACTCTTTTCAATTCAGCATCCTATTCAAAGTAACAACTTTTTAATTCCTTGATTTGCAAGTCATTACTAAAATGCCTGTTGGTTTTTGTTCCATTTGCAAAATAGAAAAGATGACTCTAAGTGGTAAAATATTTCAAAACAAGGAAAGGTAAAAGCTGAACTAGTGGAGAATGTGAATTAAATATAGTGAAGGATATGTTCTAAGTGTTAGAATTCTTATATGACAAAAGACACCCAAAAATGCACTGTTGTGAAATAAGAAAACCAATTGAAATAGAAGTAAACACTGACATGTCTAACTTTAGTTTATAGAAGTTACAAAATCAAATTATAAAATTAAAAGCAGTCTTGGAAAAGATTACTAGATCATCATGTCAACATATTAAAGGATTAAGTGGCATATTGGATAAGAATTAGAGGATCTACTGTGAAATAGTAATTTATGGATATAACCTTGACTTTTCTGGCTTATGTATTGTTAAGACACATAGTCCAATATATATCTTTCACAATATACTGTTCAGGCTCCAAGTCCAATATGATGACCAATTATACCCTTTAGACTCTTGGTCAGATATTAGGGTTGTTAAATGGAGCATAATGTTCTGGCATCAACCCGGGTTATGTATCACTCCATCATGGAGTGTGACATGTCCTATCACTTTAGTTTCTATATATCAACAAGTTTTTAAACGAAAACGTGACAGTGAGCTTCGTGACTTTTACTCACTGTCAAGACAATAATAGTCTATTTTATCAATTCAAAAAAATTCAAATAGGACGGCCGTCCCCACATTTTTTTTCGTTTTTTTTGTAGAGAAATTCCTCTCAGGCCATTTCAGCGCACGGAACTCAACTTTCGACGACGTCCCTGTCCATCTTCAAGCAATCAAGTTTACAGATGATGAGCACATTCAAACCATGAAATCATTTATCATTATACAACGTTATACTAGATGGTCGAAAAATAAAAATATCACTGCGCCAAGTGTTTCATAGCATTACAATAACAGAAATACACGATTCAATTGATTCAATCATTTATTATATATAATAGGAGAGACCGTTTTGATAACACAAAATTTTAACCCGCGCAATTGTTGATCGACCAATCAAAATCGTGAATTTGATAACGTAAAAATAAACGTTAACATAAAACATTGTAATTGATTCATTTTGTCAACAATCACTTCACCAACAGTTGTTTCGTTAACAAATGTTCGAATTTAAGAAGTTGGAAGCAACCATTTGAAATAGTCTAATAAATTAAACCGTACTACTCGAAAATGTATTTAAAGGGTTGGTTTTCGACTTGATTGAAGAATAACTCTCTTCCTAACTCTTCTCTTGACCATATCTCTCGATATAATCAAAATAACCTTAATACAACGAATGTCAAAATGATTGTAAACGCGACCAATTTAAGATATACTATCAAGAGAAAACATGAACGATGTATGAAAAAATCAAACAAATTTATTTAATAAAATAAAATTTACAACTCAAAAAAATTTTTTTTTGCATATAATAAAATTCCATTATTAATTATTAACAATCTAATTATATAGATCTTGACCGATCAAACCCGCATATATAGTTATTGAATAATTGATAATAATAAAACGCCAATTAAATATATTCTACAAACAGCTTCATAGATCTCGACTTTATGACTTTGATCAAACCCGCCTATAATAATAACCGTTCATTTTGGAAACTTGATTTGCAAATAGATCTTGACTTTGACACTACTATCAAGCCCGCCTATATAATTATCTGAATAATTGATAAAGCGCTCATTAAATATATTTTACAAACAGATTCATAGATCTTGATTTTTAACACTTATTTCGATACAAGTTATTCAATAATTGATAAACGTTCATCAGTATATTTTACAAACTTGCTTTGGAAGCTTCGTATGTCGTCATACGTCTTGTATTTAACAGTTTACTTTTTCTGTTTAATTTTATTTTTTTTTAGATTACACAAATAAAAATCATGGAATAAATTTAATAAAAGAATAAATTTCAATTGTTAAAAAAATCAACTAAGCTTTTTTTTTCTTAATTAAAAGAAAAAAAGATACTTCGCAAAGAAGAACCCTCGTGTGAATCAAAAGCCATTTGCGAATTTCGATTATTAAAATCTTTTGTCCTGATCTTTTCTTCGTGTTTTTTTCGTCTATCGCTATAGAAGAATAAGCTTCGATTGTTTTAAGAAAAATCAACTAAGCTTTTTTTTTTCTTAAACAATCGACGTATTTTATTTTTTTTTTCCCGAAAGGAAATTTTTTCATTAATCAATGATTTTATTGTTTTCTCCAAAAGGAAATCAGATCATTCACTATCCTTCAAATGATCAAAATCAAAGTTTTTTCTTATACTACACTCACTAGATAAAAGTCGGGTGCATTTTTAAACAAAAATTGCGCAAAAACGCACACAATAAAAACACAAATAACTTATATCACTTTGTAGCCTAGGTTCTCAAAATTTTGCATGCAAAAAATTTAAAACTTCTGTTATTCTATTCTATTAAATAATCATTTGCAATTCTTTTATGTCCAAATGATCAATTGGTTAAAAGGCTTTATTTTTTATCCGTTTTATTTGTTTTATTTGAATAGGAACCCTAGTTAAAAGGCGTTATTTTTTTAATCTGTTATTCTATTCTATTAAATAATCATTTGCAATTCTTTTATGTCCAAATGATCAATTGGTTAAAAGGCTTTATTTTTTATCCGTTTTATTTGTTTTATTTGAATAGGAACCCTAGTTAAAAGGCGTTATTTTTTTAATCTGTTATTCTATTCTATTAAATAATCATTTGCAATTCTTTTATGTCCAAATGATCAATTGGTTAAGAGGCTTTATTTTTTATCCGTTTTATTTGTTTTATTTGAATATATAGGAACCCTAATTAAAAGGCATTATTTTTTTAATATGTTATTTTATTCTATTAAATGATCATTTACAATTCTTTTATGTCCAAATGATCAATTAGTTAAAAGGCTTTATTTTTTATCCGTTTTATTTGTTTTATTTGAATAGGAACCCTAATTAAAAGGCGTTATTTTTTTAATCTGTTATTTTATTCTATTAAATGATCATTTAGACAAATTGTCAATTGGTTAAAAGGCTTTATTTTTGATCCGTTTTATTTGTTTATTTGAATAGGAACCTTAGTAAAATGCTTTATTTTTTAATCTGTTATTTTATTCTATCAAGTGATCATTTAGACAAATTGTCAATTTGTTAAAAGCTTTATTTTTGATCCATTATTTCATTAAATGATTATTTACAATTCTTTTCGATTTTTTATGTAAATGGTTAATTGGTTAAAAGGCTTTTTCGTTATATTATTTAGGAGTTTCCAAAAAAGGAATGAAATTCATTGCCTTTTTTGGTAATTAAATAGGGGTCGTGTAATGTTGTTCAAAAAACCGT